>QJPP01007453.1:0-157813 GCA_003996215.1 Jaltomata sinuosa
TACTGCCTCTCATATGTGGTTCTGTTGATTTCCCTCTGGGCTAGTTCCTGTGTACCTTTCGTTGATTTCTGTGACTACTTGCTTCTATTCTTTCTATTACTACGCTTTTATCTTATATGTGCCCAGTCGGCCTATGATACCTACTGGGTACCTTATGCTTCGCATTTAGTGCTCACCTCTACCCCCTGCATCTTTGGGTGCAGATCCTCGCGTGGTCCATCGCCATTAGATCACTATGATTCGTGCTTGGAGATCTGTCGGGGACTACTTCAGACTGAGGGTGAGCTCTTGGCGATTGGAGCTTAGCTTTAGTTTATCTTTTGCTTCATGTACTCTATTACCATTCAGAGACATCTGTATATATAGCTTTGGTTTATTTGCCCTCCATGTATGTAGTTTGGCTCTGTACTATGATACCAGGTCTTGGGGTTTGGTTTAGTTTCCGCATATGTATATATTTATAGTCCTTTTATCTGTTCTATTCGTCTTGTTCTCTTATTTGTTAAATAGTAGTGCATTACTAGCTGTTCTGGGCTACGGGGATTGGTTCACCTACCGGGGGTTGTAGGTGCCATCATGACCGAGAAATCGGGTCGTGACATTTTTCTATTGTGCAAATATGATCAGGTTTGAACATGTGCAAATGATTGCATTTAATTGTATATTGTTGTATCGCCCTGTGAGGCATTGTACTGGACTTTTGCTGAGTTTCAGGTTTTTGGATAGTCCCAATTATAAAGGAAACTCTGCCAAAATTCCAAAAAGAATCCTAAAAGACTAGAGCTCTATACACATTACCCTCATCCAAGGACGAATGATTCTAAGGGGGGAAGGATGTAACACCCCGTACCTTTCAAAACCTATATGACTAAGTTAATATCGACGAATGTACTTGAGCTCGAGATGGTGAAGGGGTACTTTGGCCTAGAATTTGAAATGGTAAAATGTATATAAGTGTTAAGTTAAAGTATAAGGATGAGGGTTTTTTAAAATGAAATAAAACAAGTGAGGTGCTTGCTCGACTTATCTAAGCTCTTAGGTGACAAGTAGCTGCATCACCTACCTACACTAACGAACTAAGTTCCGAGGGCCGATTACGGGCAGCAACACCATGGATTATTAGACCTAATGGTATCCCAAATAAAGCTTAAAGTTGGCCCATCAAAGTACAACAAAATCTGGCCCAAACAACTACAAAAAGTAGCCACCAATGTTGACCACATTTTGACCCAAGAGAGGCCCAAAATAAGAAACAAAACATAACCCTTTTAAGGCCCAAGAAAAGGATAATTTTGGCCCATGTTTCTTGACCCATTTTGGACCAAATATACTCAAAAAAAAGTCGGCCAAAAAGGCCCCCTTATACAGACCTTTTGTTGATCAATATTGATCACAAAAAGCTGGAAAAATTCTCTCTTATCTTCTTTCCTCTTGGTTGCCCCTCTATCCCTTTAGGGTTCTAAGAAGATCAAAATTCATTCAAGCTTAAGGTGAGTTAAACAACTTATTATCTTAGCACTAATCTACTACATATAGCTAGGATATCCTAAAGTAAGCAATACATGAACTATGGCAACCCCTTCTTTAATGTTGAAAACTTAGAAATTGTGTAACAATTAAGAAATTTCTTCTTATCTTGTTGGTGTATGTGTAGGGGCTACTTAAGCTTTGCAAGGCATCAATAAAAATAGGATAAAAACACCCCTTCAAGTGTGGTAAGTACTCTTCCCATATCCATCTTTTTGGATTGAAGTTCGTATGGACAAATATTGTTGAATTGTTGTTAAGAACTCACGGGACGGTGATCGGAAGCCGTGGGTTCAATGTATTTTGATTGTATTTCGCTATGGTGAGTTGTGTATGGTCTGGTTTATGTGTTTCGTATTGTTTAAGGCAGTAGGTTGGTGTGTGTGTGATTTGTATTGAAATAGGGGAGAAAGTTGTGACGATACACCAATTAATGCCCAATACGTAAATCTGCCCGGGAAATGTTTAGCTACTGTTTTGGAAAAGTTGCATCAGGTTTAAGAACTATTAGCTTCATTATACCCTTGTGTTGTAGATTAACTTATTTAAGGAAAGGCCAAGTTGTGGTAAGCACAATCTTCGGAAGGAACGAGATATGTTAAGGCTTGTTTATTCCTTATCGGCATGAATCTAGAAATGGAACTCTAAATCTTTGAAAGAAGAAATTTGAGTATACTATTGCAAGAGAGCTGATTTGGTACCTTAACAAGTCTTAAGGAACTAAGTGATACATTATGGTGATTCAAGTCGCCTTAAAAAAATTTGATACCTTTTTTTTGCATGAAACGTAAGTTATCCTTTTGTCGAGTTTCTTCTTTGTATTGTGATCCCTAATCAAGCTTTAGAAAGTATAAAAGGAAGGTTTGCAAGTCAAATTCCCATTCATACATGTTTGGTAAGTTGATTCCAATATTTAGTAAGTCAAGGCTAAATAAGTTATCTAAATGAACCTCTATAACTAACAAGAGTAGGTTTGAAGGTCAATCTAGTAATACACTTCTTACGCGTGGATTGCGTGTTAGTGTGAGATGAGGCGCTATTGCCATATTTAGGCTATTATATACATAGTGTGAACCCATGTGCTACTACAATATTTAGGCCATTATATACATTGTGTGCACCAAAGTGCTACTACCATATTGAGGCCATTATATACATAGTACGTGTCGAGGCGCTACTGCCATATTGAGGCTATTATATATAGGGTGAACCAAGGATCTATTGTCATTCAGCGTATTTTATTAAGAGTGAGTTATGGTGTGAATGCCTGATTTGTGTTCTAAAAAGAATAAAGGAGAAAGGAGCTTAACGAGTCTTACCAATTACAGTTTACAAGTTTCATATTATATCTTGTTCAGATTTACTACTTGTGACCAACTATTATGTTTCTACCTTACTTGCCAGTACATTATTGTCGTACTGACATCCCCATTGCCTAGGGTCACGGAATTCATGCCTGAGGTCCAGACATAAACCCAGATAGACCTCTTCAGTAGGAGTTGCAGAGTTCAACAATTTTGGTAAGCTCCATTCTTCCTGGAGCTTACGAGTCAAAGGTCTAGCTTATCTTTTGACTAGGTTATGTATATGAACAGTTGATGGGTAGTACAGGGCCCTGTCCTGGATATGAGATGTTTTACTTACTCGTAGAGTCTTGTAGATTTGTATTTGCATATTAGTGTTGGGTATGGCCTTGTCAGCCTTGTTATTAGCTATCTACTATGATATTATCCTTGTCGGCCTTTAGTTGTTTACCTACTGTTGAGCCATAAGTGTTTCTAATTGCTATACTTAGAGACCTTGTCGGTCTCAGACCCCCAACAGGTTCAATAGAGATACACTCAATTTTGGCACTATCAACCTTTTGGGGCTCCGGGTGCTGGTCCTGCCTCCCCTGTTTTGGGGCATGACAACTTATATGTTTGTTGAGTTATGATTGTTGTAACGACGAGGTTTATCATTGCAGGTTGTCCAATCATGCCAAGTTTTAGAGTTAGAAAAACTCCAGGTTTGGGAGTTTGAAATTCTGTCTAGGCTAGCCTGGCCTGGTTTTGGAGCGAGGTAAAGTCTGGGGGACTTTTTGAAATCGAATTCGGTTAAGTAGAACTCCTGGAATCGTGATTGATGTGAAGCGGTTGTTTTAGATCGTCGAGGGAAGCAAGTTTGTTATTAAATTGGAAAATTTTGGAATTCTAAGACATTCTGTCCGTGACGAGTGCAACGGCTCTGCCGTAGCGACCTCTGCATTTGAACTGGAAAAGATCACTATAGCAAAAGTCAAGACGGTCAACACCGGTCGGAACTGCTATAACGAAATGCTTCCACTATAGCGGGACCGCTATAGCAGAGTGGGGACAACTATAGCGGGATCGACGAGAATTAATGCAAAAACATTTCCCAAAACGTTCAGTTTTCACAATTTCATTTTGGGAGAAGGGCAAGGCGATTCTAGGTGGTTTTACTCCATTTTCCATTGTTTTTCTTCCCTAAGGTAAGTTTTGTACTCCCTAAACTTCGTACTACTTTTCCTATGTGGTAGAATTTCTAGGAGGGAACTTGGGGAAAGGTTGTAATAACCTAGGGATGGTAGAATCCTGGAAAGAAGGGGGATTCTAGGCATGAAAGTTCTTAGGTATTGTTAAAAATAAGGTTTATTGATCGCATGTTGTTAAATTCTCTATTTTTATCCATGAAAATGATAGAACTAGGGGAATTAATGGCAAAAAATCGGGGAAAAGGAAAGAATGATCATGGTTGGTCTAGGATTTGGGATTTGGTGTAATCCGGGTAATACGCAAGACTTGTTTGTTAGTTCTAGTACTTATATGTTGTTTTAGAACAAGAATGAGAAAGGAATCTGAAACACGGGAAAGCTCGGGTTGAGTAGAGCTTGGATCATTTCGAGGTAGGTGATGGCTTACGATTCCTATGAATGTAGTATGTTTTTGTACTCTTATCTAAGTGTTTGTATGAATTACATTGCTTAGAGGAATTGTTTAGAATGTCTAAGGATCCTGTTTTACAATATGTGGATTGAACGATGTGTTACTTGTTGGTCTTACAAGTAGTTTGTTCATTATTTGACTGTGGATTAATTGATATTCGATTGGCTCGGGTACCACGCCAGGTACAGAAATACTAACGGTTGGCTCGGGTACCATGCCTGGTATAGTTATAACAAATGGTTGGCTCGGGTACCATGCCTGGTATGGGAATACTAACAATTGGCTCACGTACCATGCCTGGTACGGGTATAACAAATGGTTGGCTCGGGTACCACGCCTGGTACGGATACTAACGGTTGGCTCGGGTACCACGCCTAGTACGAGTTTATTTTACTGCATCATTGCATTGATATTGTTGTATTGCATTGACTATTACTGGTTCCATGAGTGGATCGGGCTGTTTTATTGAAATGTGATATTTCTTGGTGGTCCTTGAGTGACCGGGAATCCTGTTATATCTATTGAGTTGGCCTTGGATTAGGTCGGGTTGTCTGTTTAACACTTAGGTGTTGTTTAGAGGGGACCCCAGGGTGGGTTCGGGTTAGACGAAAAGGGTTGGTTTATTGGTTATATGATTGTTGCCTGTTGACTTGCTGCATGTCTTCCGTACTTATACTTGATTTGTTGTACTGATTATGCACTATTTTTATTTGGAGCTGGCTGATGATCCTACCAGTACACATTGGTGGTGTACTGATACTGCACTTGCATTTCTTTTTTTGAGTACAAGCAATCTTCCAGCGGTTGAGACGTGACCTCATCTGTAGTACCAGAGTTTCCAGACTTCAAGGGTGAGCTGATTCGATCGAGATGCCTTGAATCTATCATTAGAGTTGTAGCACACCTGTTTTGGGATTAAACTATTTCTTTATTTAGGGGCTGAATCCCCGTATTCTAGACATTGGTATATTGTTTAGTACTGCGACTTTCTAATTTTAGGGGGTAATTTCCGCAGGTTTATATTAATGAAGTGGTTTTGTTATTATTGTTTTACTAGTTTAATTTACGCACTTTGGTTTTGAGCTGTTAGAATGGTTAAGTTCATGGAAGTGATGGTTCGCTCACCTGGGGGGGTGGGGTGAGTGCCACTCACGGTGGTCTGAGTTGTGACAAAGATGGTATCAAAGCCCTAGGTTTGTTGATATCATCATACCAAACAGGTCTAGTAGAGTCTTGCGGAACGGTGCAGAGACGTCCGCACTTTTCTTCGAGAGGCTATGGGGCTTTAGGAAAAACTATCTCTTCCTTTTTTCTTTCGTGCTATAACTCGATTCCAATTGGTATCTGGTGATACAAATTGGTATCTAACCTCATCCACTTTTTTGTCCGCAGATGGTTAGTACAAGGAATAATGGATCTAGAGCAGCAGTCCCAACAACGGGCCTGGCTGTCCGGTGTAGAGGCAGGGGAAGGGGCAGAGGATGAGGTAGAGCTGCACCAGCTAGGGGTGGAGCTCAAGCGGCTACTGTAGAGCGTGAAGCAACCCCTCCTCTACCACAGGAACATGTTGCTGAATATTAGAAGTTGTGGCTGAAGATGGCGAGGCATAGGCGGAGGCAACACCAGTTGGGGATGCAGGCCTTCCTGATTTGACACAAGAAGCTTTTCAACAGGCTTAGAATATTTTGAGTGGGTTGGTGGGTGCTGGAGCCATACCTGCGATATTTGCAAATCAAGCTTTGAATACTCAACCAACGGTTACTACAACACCTAGGATGGATGCCACTTCAGGCACGAATGACTTCTTCAGGCCAATGCTAGGCCCAATGATGAAAGGGAATGAGCATGAGATGCTGACTAAGTTTCTCAAGCTGAAACCTCCCATATTTCAGGGTACCGACAAGGAGGATGCCTATGAATTCATCTTGGATTGCTATGAGAGGTTGCACAAGTTGGGTATTGTACGTCAGCATAGGGTTGAGTTTGTCACATTTCAGTTGCAGAGTGATGCTAAGCAGTGGTGGAAGTCTCATGTGGAGTGTCGGTCTTCTGTTCTACCCCCACTGACTTGGGAATAGTTCCACGCTTTGTTCTTGAATTGGAGCAGGGTAGCATGTCAGTATCTGCTTACGAGGCTAAGTTTCATGCCTTATATCATTTTGCTACACAGATGTTGGGTTTCAAGGAGGAACAAATTCGGTTATTTGTGAAAGGTTTGAATACTGAGCTACAGGTACTGTCAGTGCATATGACTTCATCAGAGAGGGACTTCAATGAAGTGGTAGATTATGTGAAGAAGTTGGAAGGGGTCAAGCAAGCAGGGCAGGCTAAGGCTTTAGCCAAGAAGCCCCGGCATGAGGGAAATTTCGGTAGTTCATACTCCAGGGGCCAGAATCAGCAGGCATACCCAGCCCGTCCTATTCAGCCAGCTCTGCCAGCTGCTACAATCCGTCGTCAGGGAGCTCATAATTAGTCTTCAGCTCCTAGAGGCCAGGGAGCATCTTATACATCAGCTAGCAGGCCTACACTTGACCATGGTTGCTTCCATTGTGGTGATCTGGGTCACTTGAAGAGGGAGTGCCCACTCAGGCAGATGGGTAATCAGGGTCAGTAGCAGTCTAGAGCGGTGGTCCCAGCAGGTAGATGCGGTAATGCTAGAGGTCGTCCACAAGGTGGGCGAGGTAACTTTCAGGGAGGCCGAGGTGACAGAAGGAATGGCGGTGCGGGCAGAGGTGCAGCGTAGCCAAACTGAGAAGTTGCCCGAACTGATGATCGGGCTCATTGCTATGCATTTCCAGGGAGAACTGAGGTGGAAGCATCAAATGTGGTGATCACATGTATCATTCTTGACTGCGATAAAATGGCTTCAGTATTATTTGACCCAGGTTCTACATATTCTTATGTATCTATAAGTTTTGCGTTGGGTCTGGAATTGATTTGTGATATCCTTGATTCCCCTATCCATATTTCTACTCTGGTTGGAGAGTCTGTGATTGTGACTGATGTTTATCATGACTATTCTGTTGTTTTTGTGGGGTTGAATACTTGGGTAGACTAGGTAATCCTGGATATGGGTGCTTTTGATATTATCTTGGGCATCGTGGATGTCCCCTTATCATGTTGTGTTGAACTATAACACCAAGACTGTGGCTCCAGAGATTCCGGGTAAGGATAGACTAGAGTGGGAAAGTGTGTACAGGCCTAAGCCAGTTAATGTCATATCGTTCATTCGGGATAGGAAGCTAGTAGGGAGAGGGTGTCTAGCCTTCTTGGCTCATCTCCGGGATGATAGTGTTGAGTCCCCATCTATTGAGTCAGTTCCAGTGGTTTTTGAGTTTCTATAGGTGTTTCCAGCGGATTTGCTTGGTATGCCTCCGGACAGGGATATAGACTTCTATAATGATCTGGATCCAAACACTCGTCCTATTTCCATTCCTCCGTATCGTATGGCTCTGAAAGAGTTAAGGGAACTTAAGACTCAGCTGCAGGAACTCCTAGATAAGGGATTTATCCATCCCAGTGCGTCGCCTTGGGGTGCTCTTATTTTGTTTGTAAAGAAAAAAGATGGTAGTATGCGGATATGCATAGATTATAGGCAGTTGAACAAGGTGACCATATGGAATAAGTACCCTCTACCCCGCATTGATGATTTGTTTGACCAGGTTCAGGGTGCATCAGTATTTTCAAAAATCAACTTGAGGTCGGGGAACCATCAGTTGAGGATTAGGCCTGAGACATTCCTAAGACTGCTTTTCAAACTTGGTATGGGCATTACGAGTTCCTAGTAATGTCATTTGGTTTGACCAATGCGCCGGCAACATTTATGAGTTTGATGAATGGGGTATTTACGTCGTATTTGGATTCCTTCATGATTGTCTTTATCGATGATATTTTGATCTACTCTAAGAGTAGGGAGGAGCATGCTAATCATCTTAGTATTGTGTTGGACATCTTGAGACGCCAGAAGCTTTATGCGAAGTTAACTAAGTGTGAGTTTTGGTTGCCTTCAGTTGCATTCTTGGGCCATGTAGTGTCAGAACAGGGGGTGATGGTGGATCCCTAGAAGATTGAGGAAGTCAAGAGTTGGGCCCGCCCTAGCTTTGTGACAGAGATTAGGAGTTTTATTGGGCTCATAGGGTACTACCAGAGGTTTGTTAAGGATTTTGCATCTATTGCTACTCACCTGACTAGGCTGACACAGAAAGATGTACCATTTGTGTGGTCCAACAAGTGCGAGGAGAGCTTCAAAAAGCTCAAGACACTTTTGACCACAGCTCCTATATTGTCCTTGCTGATTGAAGGTAAAAACTTTATTGTTTACTGTGATGCTTCACATTCTGGTTTGGGTGCTGTGTTGATGCAGTATTGGAATATGATAGCCTATGCATCTAGGCAGTTGAAGGTGCATGAGAGGAACTACCTGACTCACAACTTAGAGTTGGCAGTAGTGGTCTTTGCACTCAAGATTTGGAGACACTATCTATATGGTGTCAAGTGTAGGTGTTCACCGATCATCGCAGCCTGCAACATGTGTTCACTCAGAAGGATTTGAGTTTGAGGCAAAGAAGGTGGATGGATTTATTGAAGGACTATGATGTGATTATTCAATATCATTTGGGTAAGGTTAATGTGGTGGCAGACACATTTAGCTGGAAGACAGTTAACATGGGTAGTTTGGATTGTTTGGGGGTGTCCAAACGACCACTAGCAAGGGAAATTTGGGCCTTGGAGGCCAAGTTCATACACTTGGGTGTTTCAGAACAGGGTGGGTTGTTGGCCAGCATTGAGGTCAAATCCACCTTCATGTACAGGAACTTGAGGCAACATTACTTATGGCTCAGGATGAAAAGGGACATAGTCGACTTTGTGTCCAAATGTCAGAACTGCCAGCAGGTAAAGTATGAACATCATAGACCTGCATGAGTACTTCAGAGAATGCCAATTCCAGAGTGGAAGTGGGAAAGGGTAGCCATGGACTTTGTGGTGGGTCTTCCTAGGATATTGGGGAAATATGACTCAATTTGGGTCATTGCTGACAAAATGGCCAAGTCTGCTCACTTCATTCCGGTCAGGGTAAATTACAATTCGTAGCAATTGGCTAAGATCTACGTGAAGGAGATTGTGAGTTGCATGGGATGCCACTGTCCATTATTTCATATAGGGGTACGCAGTTCACCTCTAAATTTTGGGGCAAGCTACATCAAGATTTGGGTACACAACTTACTTTTAGCATAACCTTCCATCCTCAGACTGATGGTCAGTCAGAGAGGATGATCCAGGTATTGGAGGACATGCTGAGAGTATGTGTGATGGACTTCGGGGGCCATTTGGACCAGTTCCTACAATTGTGTGAATTCTCGTACAATAATATCTACCACTCCAGTATTGACATGGCACCATTTGCGGCATTGTATGGGAGGATCTGCAGATCACCGGTTGGGTGGTTTGAGGAAGGCGATGTAAAGCCTTTGGGCATGGAATTGGTAAAGGAAGTGCAATAAAAGGTAAGGGGCATTCAGGCCAAATTGCTGGCTGCCCAAAGCAGGCAGAAGGAGTACGCATATCACAAGGTCCGGGACATGGAATTTTAGGTTGGTGAACAGGTATTGTTGAAAGTGTCACCAATAAGGGGAGTTATGTAGTTTGGTAAGAAGGGAAAGCTTAGCTCTCGGTTCATCAGTCCGTTTGAGGTTCTTGAGATTGTGGGGCCAGTGGCTTACAAGTTAGCACTACTGCCCAGTTTGCCGGGCATCCATCCAGTATTCCATGTATCCATGCTTAAGCGATACCATGGGGATGGGGACTATATCATCAAGTGGGATGGGGTGCTTTTTGATAAAGATCTTCGTTTTGAAGAGGAACTACTCTTGATTCTTGCTTGGTATATCCGGAGGTTGAGGATAAAGGTGATTGATATGGTAAAGTTTCAGTGGTAGCATCATCTGGTTGAGGAACCACTTGGAAACCGAGAAGGACAGGCAGGACAAGTACCCTAATTTGTTTGAGGATTAAGGTACTACACTTTCTTTCCTTTATTTCCATAAATTCAGGTTTGATCGTTCGGAGATGAACGATGGGTAAATTGGTATCTATTATAATGACCGGGTCCGTCGTTATGGGTAGTCCAATCATGCCAAGTTTTAGAGTTAGAAAAACTCCGGGTTTGGGAATTTGAAATTCTGAGCTAGGCTAGCCTCGACCGGTTTTGGAGCGAGGTAGAGTCTAGGGAAATTCGGGTAAGGATTGGGTTAGGTGTCTTGTTTTGAACTAGTTTTCCATGTAGCCAAGACATAAAGGAGTTTGGGGACTTTTCAAAATGGAATTCGGGTAAGTAGAACTCCCGGAATTGTGATTGATGTGAAGGGGTTGTTTTGAATCCTCGGGGGAAGAAAGTGGTATTGTAAAATGGGCAAATTTTGGAGATTTCCGGACATTCTTTCCATGATGAGTGCAACGGCTTCGCCATAGCGACCTCCGCTATAGCGGTGGAAAAGACCACTATAGCGGAAGTCAAGGCGGTCAACACCGGTCAGAACCGCTATAGTGGAATGCTTCCGCTATAGCGGGACTGCTATAGTGGAGAAGGGACCGTTATAGCGGGCTCGATGGGAATTAATGCAGAAACATTTCCCAAAACGTTCAGTTTTCACAATTTCATTTTGGGAGAAGGTCAAGGTGATTTGAGGAAATTTTCCTCAGTTTTCCATTGTTTTTCTTCCCTAAGGTAAGGTTTCTACTCCCCAAACTTCGTACTACTTTTCCTACATGCTAGAATTGCTTGGAGGGAACTTGGGGAAAAGTTGGAATAAGCTAGGGCTGGTAGAATCTAGGGAAGAAGGGGGATTCTAGGCATGAAAGTTCTTGGGTATTGTTAAAAAATGGGTTTATTGATCGCATGTTGTTAAATTCTCTATTTTTATACGTGAAAATGATAGAACTAGGGGAATTAATGGCGAGAAACCCGTGAAAAGGGTAGAATGATCATGGTTGGTCTGGGATTTGGTATAATACAGGTAATATGCAGGCCTTGTTTGTCAATTCAAGTACTTATATGTTGTTTTAGACCAAGAACGAGAAAGGAATCCGAATCACGGGAAAGCTCGGGTTGAGTAGAGCTTGGATCATTTTAAGGTAGGTGATGTCTTACGATTCCTGTGAATATTGTATATTTTTTTACTCTTATCTAAGTGTTTGTATGAATTACATTACTTAGAGGAATTGTTTAAAATGTCTAAGGGTCCTATTTTACAGTCTGTGGATTGAACGGGGTGTTGCTTGTTGGTTTTACAAGTTGTTTTTTCATTATTTGATTGTGGATTAATTGACATTTGGTTGGCTCGGGTATCATGCCTGGTACGAGAATACTAATGGTTGGCTCGGGTACCATGCCTGGTACGGGTATAACAAATGGTTAGCTCGGGTACCATGCCTAGTACAGGAATACTAACAGTTGGCTCAGGTACCACGCCTGGTACGGGTATAACAAATGGTTGGCTCGGGTACCACGCTTGGTATGGGATACTAATGGTTGGTGTGCGTACCATGCCTAGTACAAGTTTATTTTACTACATCATTGTATTGATATTGTTGTATTGCATTGACTGTTATTGGTTTTGTGAGTGGACCGGGCTATTTTATTGAAATATGATATTTGTTGGTGGTCCTTGAGTGACCGGGAATCCTGTTATATCTATTGAGTTGGCCTTGGATTAGGCCGGGTTGTCTGTTTAACACTTAGGTATTTTTTAGAGGGGATCCCAGGGTGGATCCGGGTTAGACGAAATGGGATGGTTTATTGGTTATATTATTGTTGCTTACAGTTTGAAAGGGTGGATTTCATGCGGGAACAAGCTAGGTAGAGACTTGTAATCTAGGGGTGCCTGTTGACTTGCTGCATATCTTTCTTACTTATACTTGATTTGTTGTACTGATTATACACTGTTTTTATTTGGAACTGGCTGATGATCCTACCAGTACACAGTGATGGTGTACTGATACTGCACTTACTTTTCTTTTTGTGAGTATAGGCAATCTTCCAGAGGTTGAGACGCGACCTTATCTATAGTACAGGCGTTTCTAGACTTCAAGGATGAGCTACTTCGATTGAGCTATCTTGAATCTATCATTAGAGTTGTAGCCCACTTATTTCAGGATTAAACTATTTCCTTATTTTGGGGCTGCATCCCCGTATTCTAGACATTGGTAGATTGTTTGGTACTGCGACTTTCAGATTCTAGGGGGTAATTTCTGCAGGTTTATATTAATGAAGTGGTTTTGTTATTATTGTTTTGCTAGTTTAATTTCCGCACTTTGGTTTTGAGTTGTTAGAATGGTTAAGTTTGGGGAAGTGATGGTTCCCTCACCCGAGGGGGTGGAGTGAGTGCCACTCATGGCGGTCTAGGTTATGACAATTGTTGACTTGGAGTCTTATTAGTGGTCATAGTAGACTTGACTTGTTATTCTTGTTGACTCATATTGACTGAATTTCATATTGTACTTGTTACATGGTTAAGTGATTAGGAACTTGGATGAGAGTTGCATGATAGGACACTATGGTTATCTTATTGTACTATGTTATGTTTATATATTCATATTTCTCATTTTAGGTTGGCCGATGATCGTTCTAGTACACTGTTATTCTTGTGTACTGATACTAAATATGCTCTTCTTTTATTGAGTACAAGGCATAGTCCAGTGACTGCTTCGAGATCTCAGTTGTGATTCAGACAACATTCAAACTCAAGGGTGAGCTGCATCTTTCGGGCTACCATGAGTTTTTCATTTATTTTTGGTCCATTGTTTCAGACTTAACTATTATTTTATTTTTAGGGTTGTATCCCCTTCCTTGACAATTGTTAGAGTTTTGGTATGGTGACTTCAAGATTATAGGGATGGTTTTATTTTCGCAAACTTAGTCTTAATTCTTTGATTATGATATTGGCCGTTGGCTTATATAATGAATTTGCTTTAGTTGCAACTTTATAATTAAGTGTTGGATTGGCTTATCCAATTAGTTAGTTCTCCCACCAGGGGTTTAGTGTGTGTGCCACTCATGATGGGTTTAGATGGTAACAAAGGTTGTATCAGAGCCTGGGGTTCATTGATCTCGTCATACTAAAATGGGTCTAGTAGAATCTTGCGAAATGGTATGAAGACGTATGTACTTTTCTTTGAGAGGCTATAGGACATTAGGAAATTATCCTTTCTTTCTTCCTTCATGCTATAACTTGATTCTAATTGGTATCTAGCGATCCAAATTGGTATCTGGCGATCCAAATTGGTATCTAACCCTCTTTATTCTTTTGTCCGCAAATGGTGAACACTAGTTTAATAAAGCAAGGACATCAACTCTAACTGCAGGACCGACTGTTCGAGGGTGAAGTAGGGGTAGAGGAAGAGAGAGAGAGAGCACAACCCCTACCAGGGGTTGAGCTCAGGTAGTAGCTAACCAGGCCCATCAGAGGCCAGCATCACCTCCTTCACCCTAGGATCATGTTGAGGAGGCTGAGGCAGTAGATGGGGATGTCGTGGGATTGAAGGTGGCAACACTGGTTTGAAGCGATCTTTTCTCTGATGTCTTTGGAGGTTATTCAATAGGTTCTGATATTTTTGAGTGGGCTGGTTGGTACTGGAACCACCCCATCTATGCTGTCTTTCAAGGTTCCAAGTTCTCATCCCACTACCACCTTAACCCCAAAGATGGATGAGGCTTTGGGTACAAAGGCATTTCCCTATCTTGTGTTAGTCCCTATCATGACCGGGATCGAACATGAGTTGCTGACCAAGTTTCTGAAAGTGAAACCCTCTTCATTAATGGTACTGAGGATGAGGATGCATTTGAATTCATTCTTGATTACTATGAGATGCTACACAAGTTGGGGATTGTGAAATAGCATGGTGTTGAGTTTGTGACTTTCCATCTGCAAGGTGATGCCAAGAAGTGGTAGAGAGCCTTTGTGGAGTTTCGACCATCAACTTTGCCTCCAATGACTTGGGCTAAGTTCCATGCCCTATTTTTGGAGAAGTATGTACCTTGTACTCTTAGGGATCGTAAGAAGGATAAGTTTCTGGCTCTTGAACAGGGCAATATGTCCATTGTAGCCTATGAGGCTAAGTTTCATGTTTTGTCTCGCTATTCTATCCAGTTATTGGGCACTGAGGAGGAGAGGATCTAATTATATGTCAAGGGTTTGAATAATAATCTTCAGGTTCTGTCTGTTCACTAACTTCCATAGGAAAGAGCTTCAATGACGTGACTGATTATCTGAAAAAACTTGAGGGAGTTAAGCAAGTTGCACATGCTAAGGTATTTTCCAATAAGTCCCGAGTGTGGGTAACTACAATGGGTCTTATTCTAGGGGCCATAACTAGTAGGTTCACTTGGCTTGCCCCTATTCAGTTAGCTTTGCCAGCCTCTACATGTGGTTATTCAGGGGATATTCAGCAGTCTGTGGCTACTAGAGGCTAAGGGGCTTCCTATTCTTTTGCCAAAAGGCCTTCTCTTGATCGAGGTTGTTATACTTGTGGTGATGTAGGGCACTTCAAGATAGAGCGCCCTCTGAGACAGATAAGTAATCAAGTGCAGCAGCAGGCCAGGGCTGTGGTTCTAGCAAGTGAAGGTTGCAATGGTAAGGGCCATCCACATGGTGGAAAAGGTAATAATCAGGGAGGCCGTGGTGGAAACAAAGGTAATGGTAATTCAGGGAAAGGTGGAGCACAACCTGATACGGAGGGTTTCCCAACTTGATCATAGAGCTCATTGTTATGCCTTCCTAGGCAAGTCTGAGGTCGAGGCATTTAATGTTGTTATTACATGTACTATTCTTGTTTGTGACTGGATGGCTACTATTTTGTTTGATCCGGGTTCCACTTACTCTTATGTATCTATAAGATTTTCTTTGGGTCTGAACTTGGTCTATGATGTTCTTGATTCTCCTGTATATGTTTCTACTCCGGTTGGAGATTCTGTGGTAGTGACCTATGCATACCATATATGTTCTATTTTGTTTATGGGTCTTCAGGTTTGGGTAAACTTGATCATTTTGGACATGTTTGATTTTGACATTATTTTGGGTATGACTTGGTTGTCTCTATATTATGCTGTTTTGAACTGTAGTACTAAGACAATGAATCTAGAGATACCAGGTATGGGTAAACTAGAGTGAGAGGGTGTGTATAAGACTAAGTCGGTGAAAATCATATCTTTTGTTCAGGCTAGAAATCTAGTAGGGAAGAGGTGTTCAACCTTCCTGGCTTATCTTTGGGATGTTAGTACAGAGTCCCTTCCTATTGAGTCGGTTCCTGTGGTTTCTGAGTTTCAGGAGGTATTTCCTATGGATTTTCCTGGTATGCCTACAAACAAGGATATTAACTTTTGTATTGATTTGGACTCGGGCACTCTCCCAATTTCTATTCCCCCTTATCAAATGGCTCCGATAGGGTTGAGGGAACTTAAAACCCGATTACAGGAACTACTTGACAAGGGATTTATTTGTCCCGATGCTTCACCTTGAGGTGCTCTAATTTTGTTTGTTAAAAAGAAAGATGGTAGCATAAGGATATGTATAAAATATGGGCAGTTGAACAAGGTTACCAATAGGAATAAGTATCCCTTGCTCTACATAGATGATCTCTTAGACCAATTGCAGGGTGCTTCAGTATTTTCCAAGATTTACTTAAGGTCGTGTTACTATCAGCTGAAATTCAGCCTGAGGACATACCTTAGATGACTTTTAGGACTCGATATGAGCACTACGAGTTCCTAGTAATATCTTTTAGGTTGAGCAATACGCCGATAACTTTCATTAGCTTGATGAACAATTTTTTCATGTCCTTCTTAGATTCTTCTGTGATAGTTTTTATTAATTACATTTTGATTTACTCAAAGAGCAAGGAAGAATATACATGTCATCTTCATATTTTCTTAGGAATTTTGAAGGAGAAGCAGTTGTATGCAAAGTTCTTGAAATGCGAGTTTTGGTTATATTCAGTTTCCTTCTTAGGGCATGTGGTCCCCAAAAGATTGAGGCAATTAAAAGTTGAGTTTGGCCTAGATCTATAATTTAGGTTAGGATCTTTGTGGGTCTTGCGAGTTACTATCATAGGTTTTCAAGAATTTTGCTTCTATTGATACTCATTTGACAAGGTTGACTCAGAAGGAGGCACCATTTATTTGGTCGGATAAGTGGGAGGAGATCTTCCAAAAGCTTAAGACACTTTTAACTACAACTCCTATCCTATCATTGCCAGTTGAAATTAAGGATTCTACTGTGTTTTGTGATACTTCACATTTGGGTTTGGATGTTGTGTTGATGTAGGACAGGAATGTCATTGCTTATTCCTGGAGGCAGCTGAAGCCTCATGAAAAGAATTACCTGACTCATGATTTGTTATTGACAGCGGTGTTGTTTGCACTTAAGATCTTGAGGCACTATATTTATGGTGTCAAGTGTGAGGTATTCATAGACCATCGCAACCTACAAGATGTGTTCATACAAAGGGATTTAAACTTGAGATAGAGAAGATGGATGGAGTTGTTGAAAGACTATGATATGACCATCCAGTATCATCCGGGTAAGGCTAATGTGGTAGTAGATGCATTGAGCCAAAAAGTGTAAGTATGGAAAGTTTGGCCTATTTAAGGGTGTTAAGGCGACCCTTGGCTAGGGAGTTTCAAACTCTAGTATCTAAGTTCATGCAGTTTGGTGTTTTAGAAAGGGGTGGAGTGTTGTCTAGTATTGAGGTAAAGTTAACATTTATCGATGAAATCAAGGCCAAACAGTTTGAGGATGTGAAATTGAATAAAATCTGGAACAAGGTGGTGTTTGGTGAGGCTTCAGATGCCTTACTTAATACGTGTGGGATGCTGTGGTTTGGAGGACGAATATATGTTCCTCGGGTTGGTGAATTTATTCAGAACGTGTTAGTTCAAGCTCATGGTTCACGGTATTCTATTAATCCAATTGTAACAAAAATGTACCGAAACTTGAGGCAGTTTTATTGATAGCCTGGGATGAAAAAGGGTATAGTATAATATGTGTCCAAATGTCACAACTGTTAGCAGGTAAAGTATGAGCACCAAAGCCTTGCGAGTTTGCTCAAAAGGATGCCCATTCCTGAGTGGAAGTGGGAGTGAATATCTATGAATTTTGTGGTAGGTCTTCCTAAGACCTTGGGAAAGTATGACTCAATTTGGGTTATAGTGGATAGGATGACTAAATCAGACTATTTTATTTCGATTAGAGTGGACTAGTACTCTAAATAGTTTGTCATGATCTACGTCAGGGAGATAGTGAGGCTACATGGGGTGCTACTTTCCGTCATTTCTGATAGAGGTATGCGGTTCACTTTTAAATTTTGGGGCAGGTTACACATAGAGTTAGGCACCCAACTCACTATTAGCAGTGCGTTTTATCCTCAGATTAATGGACAGCCGGAGAGGATGATTCAGGTGATTGAGGACATGTTTAGGGCATGTGTGATTAACTTCGGTGGCCATTGGGACCAGTTCTTGTCATTGTATGAATTCTCATACAATAATAGTTACCACTTTAGTATTGATATGACTCTATTCGACGCACTCTATGAAAGAGGGTATAGATCACCCATAGGATGGTTCAAGGCTGGTGATGTGAAACCTCTAGGAACTAATTTGGTGAAGAAAGCTCAGGCAAAGGTGAGATTTGTTCAAACCAAGTTGTTGAAAGGCTAGAGTAGGCAAAAGGAATATGCAGACCGTAAGGTGAGGGATATTTCATTCTCGATTGGTGAACAAGTTTTGTTGAAAGTGTCACCTATGAAGGGAGTCATGAGGTTTCGCAAGAAGGGAAAGCTTAGCCCTGGTTATATCAGTCCATTCTAGGTTCTTGGAGATATAGGGACAATAGAGTATAGGTTGGCATTGCTGCCAAGCTTGTCAAGGGTCCATCTATTATTCCATTTATCCATGCTTAAGATATACCATGAGGACGGGGACTACATCATCAAGTGAGATTCAGTTTTTCTAGATAAGGATCTTACTTACGAGAAAGAGCCAGTTGCTATTCTTGATCGGGATGTCTGAAAGTTGAGCATGAACGAGATTAGATCGTTAAAGGTCCAGTGGAAGCATCATCCGGTTGAAGAAGCCACTTAGGAGACCAAGAAGGACATGCACCCTCAATTCTTTGAGGATTCAGGTACACTTTGATTTCTTGACTTGGATCATTTTCTTGTTTGATAATTTTGGGATGAACGTTCTATTGTAATGACCCTTTTTGTTGCTAAGGGTGAGCCAATCCTGCAAAAATCAGGGTTATAATTTTTTCAGAATTGGAAGTCAAATTTTTTAGGCTAAGCCAGTCTTGGATAAAATCCAAGCAAGGTATGGTCTAGGGAAATCCAAGAATGGATTGGGTAAATGTAAAAAAGTTTAGCTTGATTTTATGGTATCTAAGGTGATAAGGAATCCATAGAACTTTTCGGAAGTGAATTCAGGTAAGTAGAACTCTCTATCGAACCTGACATAAAAGGTGGATTCTATTATAGTGATGCTGCAATAGCAGGATTGGGTTGCTATATCGAGGTAAATCACTGTTAATGCAAAAAATTCTCACAAAATGTTCATTATTTCTAAAACACGTTTTAGGGAAGGCTGAGGTGATATGGGTCAATTTTTACCTATTTCCACTAGAATTCTTCGTAAAGGTAAGTTATTGTAACACCCCAAAAATTTAAACCAACTATCTAACTCAGAACCCAAAGTTTTCTGCAATTGTTGGTCACGAACGGGCAGCCACCATAGGCGTTAGAGGCTCGATGGCCTATGGGGTGTACCATGGGAATCGACCAGCGGCTGTCGAGTAGCACCTTTCCAGCCAACGGGCGGCCACAATAGGCATCACGGGTACGACTTCCCATAAGAACCCATCATCAAAATGGTCAAGTGGAATTCTCTCCAGACTCCCCTTTTCTTGATGGGCAGTCGCCACGTGCATCGCAGTTGCGACAGGCCATGGGATGCACCATCAAAACCATCCAGTAGCCTTTACCTCAACTTAGTTTACCAGAAGCCTTGGTCTGCAGTGCCGTCATGGGTGCGACACCCATTGGGCAGCCCATGAGACGGCTTTTCCTGCAACTATTTATCCTTAAGTCAGGGGTAAATTGGTCTTTTCCCCTATTTATTAACTCGTAAGTGAGGTCGTTTTCACCATTTTTAGTAGGATTTTATCCCCTAATGGCCTAAGATCTTCTCATTCTAAGTCATTCTATTCCAAAAGAAGAAAGATTTCCTCGTCTCCAAGTCTCAAGCTCCAAGTTCAAGCCTCTTTTTCTTTTCAAATTCAGTTGGGTTAGCTTCAATTAAGGTATGTGAGTATTCAACGATGGGTTCCTTTCACACTTTTACCCAAAACCTCAAATTCTTATTTTGATTTATGAACTTGTGAAATTAGGGTTTTGATCCAAATTGGGGAAAACTTATGAAATCAGTTTTGAGCTTCAATTCATGATTTCTCATTACTAATTTATGATTTATTTTAAAGTTCGTTATGCAATTTCAAAAGCCCTTGCATTAAAGTTGATTTCTAGTATGATTCCATTGAACTGTATGTTCTCAAGTAGAAATTGACATGTGTAGATACATGATCTTATGTATTTATGAAAATGCATGCCAAATTCCTCAAGTCATGAATTTAGAAAGAAAAGTATATTTTGAATTATGGCCATGCTAAGCTTTATGCTTTATGAATTGAAAGTGCATAACATCAGATATGTCTCTATGCTTTTCAAACAGATTTGACATCAAATATGTCATTAGTTATGATCAGTTTTGGCATTAGATATGCCACAAGTATGATATGAGCTATATGTATTTTTTTGGGAGTAGTATTTAGCACCGAGCGATGAGGTTTCAGATAACCCAAGTCCAAAACTACGTAGGCACTGTAGGTTGCCCTCTGTGGCTCATGACATGATCCTATTTACATGGTTCTAACCTTCGCCGGTTAGGACAACCTTTTTCAGTGTGGGTGCATGATACTGGACTCCATGTAGCTCACCATGGTTTACGTCGGTTATTAGAAACTCCCGTATGAAAGCTTTTAAGACTTATGCTCTTCTATTTCATATTTTTAGCTTTAACTATGATATTGACTTATGATTTCTTTCATCATGCATGAACTCAGTTTTAACTATGTTTTAATTATGTCTTATCACATTCATGCATATCTCATATATTCAGTACATCCTATAGTACTGACGTATATTTTGCGCTGCATCCTATTATGATGAAGATTCAGGCTCTACTCCTCAGGTGCATGGCCAGTCATTGCCAGCCATCCAGACTATCTTGGTGAGTCCTCATCATCCGAGGACCATAGTTATGATTAATGTTTTTTTATGTCTCTTTCCTGTTGGATTTATGAGTTAGTTGGGGTTTTGTCCAATCAACTCTTATTTCATATTTAGAGGCTTCAAACATAGCTAGTTTGTATTCTAGATTGGTATTTTGTAGACTTTATCCCATTTTAGTTTGTGGATTTCTATCTTCATTATGTATGCTTTCGCTTTGTTTTTCTTAAATATATTTGAGTACGCTATGACCAAGGGTTAACTTGGGAAACTTGTGGTCCTGGGTCTCGTGTTACGTCTAGGGGGTAGCCTCGGGGCATGACAAACTTTTTATCAGAGCTACAGGTTCAAGAGTCCTAGAGTGTCTGAAACCGCATCGAGTAGAGTTTCTTTCATGTATGTGAAGCGCGCCACTTATGAGAGAGAAGATATGAGGTGTCTTAGGAAAAAAACTTCACTTCTTTCTTGACCAATATCGTGCGATAGAGTTTAACTCTATTTATAGCACCCCAGAAATTCTATGCTAAGACTTGAACCATTTTTCATGTATGGTTAGATCGGAATCAATGAGTTTTCTATGAATACAAGTATTAAGATCAATTATTAAATTTTGGAGTTGTATTAGATATGAATTAGGGACATAAAGAACCTCTAGCTCAAAGTTGAGTTGAAAGCTTCCTTACCAATTGAGTTTTAGTGTAAGATTTTTCAAGGGTCAACTTCAAACGATTATAACTCCTAGAATATGAAGATTAAAGTGGCCTAATACCCACCAAATTAAAGGTATTTGAATTATATTTCCAGATCCACCAACCTTTTGTTAATTCAAGTCTGGATTAAAAAGTTATGGGTATTTTAGTGAAGCACTATCAGCTATCAAAAGCTGACGGGCTGGCCAACGGGCGTGGCTCACTTTGACGGGCTGGCCGACGCCCGTGGCTCCAGCGATGGCCCATGGTGGCAAGGGTGTGGGAACCAACCAGTGACCCTTTTTGACCCTTTTAAGGGCCACAGTTGGGTCCGACGGCCCGTAGGGGCCACGATGGCCCATGGGAAGCCCCGTCCGATCACCTTTCTACTTTTTTTTCATCTTTTAAGTGGGGGTTAGTTTAGTCCTTTCCTTACCACAGGTCTTTTCCCTTGTCTTTTAAACACCCCAAAGGAGGTTATTCCTCAGAAAAACATCGATCAATCTCTAGAAACATTCTCTCAAAACTGTAAGGCAAGAACTAGGGTTTCAAGCAAGCAAGAACATAGAAGCTCAAACAAGAAAGTCTCTCAAGGATTTTTCTTCAGATTTCTTCTCCAAGTTTTCTTCCCTCAGTTCCAGCCCTAGAAACTCTTCAGTAATCAGGTATGTGGGTAATCAATGATGATCTCCTTTCACCTTCATGCCTAAAGATCAGTTTTTAGTTATGATTTCTATAAATTATGATTCTAGGGTTCATACCCAATTATGCGTATTTTTACCGAATTGAATTCCTTATGATACAATATGTTTTCCGTACATGTTCATGGGATATTTTATTAAGTTTTACAGATATTTTATTAAAATCCTTGGAATTTAGATGAAACAAACTTAGCATGGATTTACAGTATCTTCTGCATGAATTAACTTTCTTTTCAAGAACTTGGCATGAAATTGTAGTATTCTCACATGAAGTAGCTTTCTTCAAGAATTCAGCCTAGTCTACTAGCACTCAATTTTAAAGCATGAAATTAGTTAGTTTTTAGACCACAGCTTTTCAGAAAAATAAAATGCTTCGAGTCTAAGCATTATGTTGCATTCTCAGATAATTCGGTCAGTTATGCTTCAGAATAAGAATGCTATCAGTTCAGTATCATTATATTGCATTCTCAGTTGATTATCAGTTTTTGAGCGATCCAGTACTTCAGTTTGCATTCATTGCTTATGTATTAAGTTAGGAGTAGACTTAGCATCGAGTGAACGAAGGGATGGAGGCTCACCCATCAATTTAGGCTGAGACCTTTAGTAGAAGTTCCCGAGTCCCAGAACTACGGCGCCACCGTAGGTTTTAAAGAGGTCACCCATCAGATTAGGCATGGCACCCTTGACCCTTCTGGACATCAGTTTAGTAGATCCACGTCAGACTTGTTTGTACCCTCAGCAAGGTATGAACACTCTTCCATCTAGGGTTACAGGTTAGCCCCATAGTTAGCTCAGCTTAGGGTTTGTCGGTTAATAGTAACTCCCATTGTCCATATTCATTATTGCATGACCTTGCATTCAGTTATCCAGTTCAGTTCAGTATTATACAGTTACATGTTTATATACTTGGTCATTGCATCAACTTATATCTTTCATCTTGCACTCAGTACAATATATCAGTATTTTTAGCATGTTCAGTAGAACAAACTCCCCTAAGGATTTACTTTAAACATGAATTTTAGCATGACTAATGGTTTTCAGCTCAGTTGCACTATTTCATAATTTATAGGCATACTGTATCTTTTAGTCCATGAAATCCCAAGTAACAACTTTCCTTATCTTTAAGCATCATGATCTTACAGTTACAGTCCAGCAACATGATTTACATTCTCTTCAGTTAAAAGAGTTTATGTTATACAGCTTTGACTTATGCACTTCAGATATTATACGTAGTCCAGCTTTCAGCCATGCTTTTCGTATACATGTATCTTTTCATGATTTACAGTAGGTGCATATCTCACATGCTTAGTACATTCAAAGTACTGACCGCATACCTTCCTTGTGCTGTATCATTTTATGATGTAGGTTTCAGTGTTAGCTCCCAGGATCATGGTCAGACAGATCGCAACTTCCAGTCAGTAGTTGAGGATGAGTTCTCCTTATTTGGGAACTCCAGTCAGTAGCAGTCATAGTAGTTTACGTTCAGTTTGATATATTGATTAGAGATGGTTGGGGTTCATGTCTCGGCTACCTATAGTTAGTATTAATAGAGGCTTCATAAACAGTTAGACAGTCAGTCAATGAGTTGTATCAGTTTTCAAACACTCTTGTATCTCAGTTATGAAAGTTCATTTTTGTTATAATATTTTCAAAAGAGCTCAGCACATTTTAGCTTCTGCATTTACTTTCAGTATTTATCTCAGAGGTATGCCAGGCCATGAGTTTGCTTTGGGTCACTTTTGATTCTAAGCACCGTGTTACGTCCAGGGTGTAGGCTCGGGGCGTGACAAACTTGGTATCAGAGCACAGAGTTCAAGTGTCCTAGGGTGTCTATGAAGTCGTGTCTAGTAGAGTATTGCAGAATGGTACAAAAATGTATGTACTTTTCTTCGAGGGGATACTGGTATTTAGGAAATGTTTCCCTTTATTCATACTCTAAATCTTGCAGTAAAGTTGTTCCCTCAGAAACTTATACAGTTAATCCACTTCCTCCAATCATGCCTCATCTTCGAGTTGGTGGAAACAGTAAAGTTTATATCCCCATCAGTGATGTACTCTCAGATAGAGCCATCAGAAAGTTGAGAGACTGCACAAGGGCTAAAGAAGATCCCACTAGTGCGTAAAGTCTACCAATCCAAAAGCATGTATCATGTTTCCATTCGTGCAGACTGAGCCTATAGTAGAATGTGCTCTCAGACTCCCATCCAGATTTTTTTCTATGAGTAGCGCCTTAGCCATAAAGTATGCTTCCCTAAGCATTTGGGTAGTACATTCACTCAAGATTTAGTGTGAATTGAGGTTTTATGAGCCATAAGTAGCAGAATGACCCCAGAACTAGATGTATGAATTCAGAAGTATAGTAACTATAAGGTGAGATGGTGATGCTAGTCTTATAGAATTGACCTAGTAGGCTTGACATATATGTATGCAGAGAATTAAGTTTATTAAATTGCAATGAGTATGGTGGTGTAGGTAAGATGTAAATATGACCCCTAGGTGAATTAGGAAATCTTGACTAAGTCATGAGATAAAGAAGAACCTTAAGCATCAGAAAGATAGATGTGTACCCAGAAAAGTATGTTGTTTCATGATATTCAGGGATTTTATGGTACTATGTGTGACTAGTTTAGAAATTCTCAGGTTGTGATTTTTGAGAAGGCCTTGTTTATATTGTATGGTGTTTTTAAGAAATGAATTCGGGGGAGTATAGATATACAATGTTGAGACCCTTAGTATTGTTTTAATTCAGTTGTTTTGGGTGGATATTGTAACACCCCAGCTTTCAGACCAGCGTTTAAAATCCAGCACTCAGAAAGAACTCAGGAAATTCCATCTCCCAGTCAGCCCCACGGGCTTCGTGGGCACGACAGCCTATTGGTGTCCCCGTGGGAAGGGTCCAGAAGCTCATTCCTAGCTGGCTCCAGCCAAATAGGGGACCCAACGGGCATCGGAGGTCCGACAGGCCATCGGGCAGCCCGTGAGGAGGAGCCAACACCCTTCGTCCCAACCTCTTTTTCCCCAATGAGAATAGTGCCATGGGAGTCACTGATGCGATGGTCTATGGGAGAAATCATGGAGGTTGTACAGGGAACCAACCCAGCCTGCCCTTTTCCGACACTCGGGTCTGATGGGCCATCTCAGGTCCGACGCCCGTCGAGTAGCCCATCCGGTGAAGGAAATGTTTACAATTTTCTTTTAAGTCAGTGGCATTCTAGTATCTTCCCTACTCCTTTAACTCCTACATCCCAAACTCAAAGGGGTGATTTTGAAACTAATGGGGAGATGACGAAATGAGGAACCAAGTCGAATCTTGCAACTCAACTAGTATAGAAATCTAGAAAGATCTATGATGGGATATCAATCCATTCTTATTCTAGGGATTCCCTAGAACTTCAGTAAACATGACACTATACTCAGACGTATTTGTGCCATATTCATGACTAAGTTCATGCACTTTTTACAGCTTCATTTCCATGCTCAGCTCCCAAAACAAACAGAAATTGCTTCAGATAGCAATCACAGTTTTACTTTATGATTCCATGAATTTCAGCTTTATATGAAGAGACTGATTACATATAATCTCATCTCTCACAGTGTATTCAGTTCTACTCCCTCAGTCCTCAAGTTATGCCTTAATGGCTAATAGCACCATGCTACATCATGTGGATGCTCAGATCAGATCTTAGGAATGACTCGTGCTTATGATTTCCTTGCTCAAAGCTTTATGTACTTACACCCAAACTAGTGATGGGTGGTCATAACATGCATGCTCAGAATAATCCTCTATTCAGGCCTTTTGTGCTAAGTATGTGAAGTACTCATGCCCTTTGCACTCATATCCCTAAGTATCATCTTAAGTGACTAAGTCTCTCTAGGTATGAGTCAAGATTCATCAGTATCCCTTATCCTTGTTAATGATGCTCAGTTCAGATTCAGTGTTCACAGCCAAGAGTAGGCCTCTAGTTGCAGGTCAGGTACCAGAATAGCATTACCAAGCTAGGTGTAGCACTTTGTGCCTCCAAGTTAGGTTTGAACATAGTGAAATCGAGCAGTTAGGCTCAGACCTCAGTTGTTACATGTTCTAGTTTTACACTTATGGTTCGTGTTCAGCCACCTCATCATGATTTTATAAGAGTTATCATAACAGATCAGTTCAAACCTGCCAGTATCCATTTTCTTAAACAAGGATGCTTTCCATTCAGCTTAATCCACACTAGTAAGTTCACTTTAGAAGAGAATAGTTTTCTCGTATAGTTACTCCTCTCAGTTTTATGTTTCTTTCACTTAACTATGATTTCTAAGAATGCGTTCATTCTTTATGAGTTTCAGCTAAGTCCTTAATCTCACTCCAGACCAGTTATCATATTGGACATTCAGTTTCATGTCCTATCAGTGTTCTTATGCTCTCAGTATGCATACATGCCTCATGAACCTAGATCAACTCATGTTTCAGTCAGAAATCAGTAACCATGTTAGTACTCCAGCTTTTTGAACTCAGTCGGTGGGATTGTAGCCCTTTCCCCATAATTTCATCATAGTTAGTCTTCATTCGAGGACGAATGATCCCAAGGAGGAGATATTGTAACACCCCAGAAATTCTATGCTAAGATTTGAACCATTTTTCATGTATGGTTAGATCAAAACCAATGACCTTTCTATGAATACAAGTATTAAGATCAATTATTAAGTTTTCGAGTTGTATTAGATATGAATTAGGGTCATAAAGAACCTCTAGCTCAAAGATGAGTTGAAAGCTTCCTTACCGATTGAGATTTAGTGTAAGATTTTTCAAGGGTCAAATTCAAACAATTATAACTCCTAGAATATGATGAGTTAGGTAGCCTATTACCCTCCAAATTAGAGGTATTTGAATTATCTTTCCAGTGCCACTAACCTCTCATTAATCCATGTCCGGAGTGAAAAGTTATGGGCATTTTAGTGAAGCACTATCAGCTGTCAAAAGCTGACGGGCGTGGCTCAATTTGACAGGCTGGCCGACGCCCGTGGCTCTAGCGACGGCCCGTGCTGGAAAGGCCATGGGAACCAACCAGTGACCCTTTTTAACTCTTTTAAGGGCCACGGTTTGGTCAGACTACCCATGGGGTCCACCACGGTCCGTGGGAAGCCCCGTCCGATGACCTTTCTACCTTTTTTTTAGCTTTTAAGTGGGGGGTAGTTTAGTCCTTTCCTTACCTCAAGTCTTTTCCCTTGTCTCTTAAACACACCAAAGGGGGTTATTCCTCAGGAAAACATCGATCAATCTCTAGAAACATTCTCTCAAAACCCTAAAGCAAGAACCTAGGGTTTCAAGCAAGCAAGAACTTAGAAGCTCAAACAAGAAAATCTCTCAAGGGTTTTTCTCCAGATTTCTTCTCCAAGTTTTCTTCCCTCAGTTCCAGCCATAGAAACTCTTCAGCAATCAGGTATATGGGTAATCAATGAGTATCTCCTCTAACCCTCATGCCTAAAGATCAATTTTCAATTATGATTTCTATAAATTATGATTCTAGGGTTCATACCCAATTATGCATGTTTTTACCGAATTAAATTCCTTATGATACTATATGTTTTCCGTACATGTTCAAGGGATATTTCATGAAGTTCTACCGATATTTTATTAAAATCCTTGGAATTTACATGAAACAGACTTAGCCTGGATTTACAGTATCTTCTACATGAATTAACTTTCTTTTCAAGAACTTGGCATGAAATTGTAGTATTCTCGCATGAGGTAGCTTTCTTCAAGAATTCAGCCTAGTCTACTAGCACTCAATTTTAAAGCATGAAATTAGTCAGTTTTTAGCCCATAGCTTTTCAGGAAAATAGAATGCTTTGATTCTAAGAATTATGTTGCATTCTCAGATAATTCAGTCAGTTATGCCTCAGAATAAGAATGTTATCAGTTCAGTATCATTATATTGCATTCTCAGTTGATTATCAGTATTTGAGCTATCCAGTACTTCAGTTTGCATTCATTACTTATGTATTCAGTTGGGAGTAGACTTAGAACCGTGTGGACGAAGGGATGAAGGCTCACCCATCAGTTTAGGCTGAGACCTTTAGTAAAGTACCTGAATCCCAGAACTACGGCACCACCGTAGGTGTTAAAGGGGTCACCCATCAGATTAGGCATGACACCCTTGTACCTTGTGGACATCAGTTTAGTGGATCCACGTCAGACTTGTTTATACCCTTGTCAAGGTATGAACACCCTTCCATCCAGGGTTACAGATCGTCCCCACAGTTAACTCAGCCTGGGGTATGTTGGTTAATAGTAGCTCCCATAGTCCATATTCATTATTGCATGACCTTGCATTCAGTTATCCAGTTCAATATTATACAGTTACATGTTTATATACTTGGTCATTGCATCAACTTATATCTTTCATCTTGCACTCAGTACAGTATATCAGTATTTTCAGCATGTTCAGTAGAACAAACTCCCCTAAGGATTTACTTTAAACATGAATTTTAGCATGACTCATTATTTTCAGCTCAGTTGCACTATTTCATAATTTACAGGCATACTCTATCTTTTAGTCCATGAATCCCAAGTAACAACTTTCCTTATCTTTAAGCATCATGATATTACAGTTACAGTCTAGCAATATGATTTACAGTCTCTTCAGTAAAAAGAGTTTATGTTATATAGCTTTGACTTATGCACTTCAGATATTATACATAGTCTGTCCCGCCCCGAGGTTACCCCCTAGACAAAACACGGGACTCAGGACCACAAGGATCCCAAGCTTACTCTTGGTCATAGCATTCTCAAGCATAACAAAAGATAAGCGAAAGCATAATACAGAAACCCAATAAGGAAACATTAATAAGGGTGTAAGGGCCACATAACATACAATATCAAAAAGGGGAACTCATATACAAACTATGTCTGAAAGCATCTAGTCATAACATAAAAGTTTCTAGGATAAGACCCTAGCTAATTCGAAGTATAGAAGTAAAGATAATATAAGGAAAAACATAACTAGTCCTCGCACTATGAGGACTCACCAAAGCTGGGTGTGAGTGGTCGGGAACTCTAGCCACGAAGTTGTGAAGGAACACCTGAATCTGCATCATCAAAGGATGCAGTGCAATATCCGTTAGTACTATTGAATGTACTAAGTATGTGGGATATGCATAGGTCATGATAAAAATATACTTGAGAGTTTGTTTAAAACTGAGATCATGCATAACTTGTGGTAAAACATGCTTAATTTATCCTTGAAGCTGAAATCAGGTGGTAATAGTAAAATCTGTAATGTAATGACTCAATGTAATATCATAAGCTAAAAACATAATCATAAGTAGTAAGTCTGAAATCTGAAAGCAAAGAGTCAATACATTTTTAAAGCATAAACTATTTATGTAGAAGGTTCTCTAACCGACATAGACCATGTGAGCTACATGGAATCCGATGTATCCGCCCCATCGAAAGGACCCAATATACCTTGTCAGGGTATAAAGGCAATACTTTGGCATGATCACTAAAACTGATGCCTAACAGAGAGGACTTAAGACCTACGGGGGCATGTAGTTCTGGGACCTTTTTGGGTACCCTCACCCTATCCAACTCGGTGCTAATACTACTCCCAAAACATACATATAGCTCATATAATACTTGGGAATATCTGATGCCAAATCTGTTTGAAAAGCATAAGGGTATATCTGATACATAATTCACTTAGCTTAGGTGGACATATCTAGATGCCAAACCTTTCTTGAAACATAGGGACATATCTGATGTCTGAAGCTTTCTTAAATCATAGGGACATATCTGGTGTCCAAAACTTTCATAAACATAAGGACATATCTGATGTCATGCAATTTATAAGTTATGAATCTTAAAGCTTTGCAAGACCATATTTCAAAATATACTTTTCTTGCTAAATTCATACTTAAAGAACTAGTCATGCAATTTCATAAATACATAGAGGCCATGATATTTAATTATTCCAACTTTTTCTTGAAAACATGTAAATTCATAGTTTCATGCTAGAAATCAACATTCATGCTTGGGCTTTTAAAACCAATGAGAGAATCATAATCAAATCATGAGTAGTCAAGAGGAAACCATGAATTTAAACATAGAAATTGATTTTATAAACTTTTCCCAATTTTAGATCAAAACCCTAATTTCATAACTTCATACTTCAAGATAAGAGTTGGGGAATTTGGGCACAAGGGTGGAAGGAACCCGTTGTTAAAAACCCACATACCTTGGATGAAGATTACCCACTTCAATGGAAAAGAACTAGGAGGCTTGAACTTGAAGATTGGAGACTTGAGCTTGAGAGGATCCTTGAGAGAATTCTTCCTTTTTGGGAGAAGAATAGAGAACTAATGAGGCACTTAGGATAATATGGGTGAAAACTCTACTAGGAGTAGTCAAAACGACACCACTTAATAGTTAAAAAGGGTGGGAAATAACCAAAATGCCCCTGGACTTAATTTAAGAAAAGCTGGAAAAATTGACGAAGTCAATGACTACGGGTTGGATGATGGTCCGTCGTCCAGAAGGATGGACCGTCTAAGGGAACCGTGGTTTGACTGAAAGAGTCTGGGGGCTACTGGACCTCAGGGATTACGGTTGGGATGATGACCTATCATCCAGAAGGATGGGCCATTCTTCGACTCGTTATTTCTGGCACTTGGAAGATAGGTTTCTAAACATAGGACGATGAGTACCAGGAAAGCTAAAAAGACGGTCCGTTGTCCAGAAGGATAGACCATTCTTGGACTCGTCATTTCTGGGACACTTTGAGGGGTCTTCTAGAAATGGGACGACGGGTGTACAGGATGGGCCCGTGCTTCCAAATGATGAATCGTTGTCTGGGCCATCGTCTCTTGAAACTTGAAATTTTCTAAGATTTTTAAATTAGATAGCTGGATACGTGTACGGGGTGTTACAATATCTCCCCCTTGGGATCATTCGTACTCGAATGTAGGATAAACAAGGGAAACTGAGGAGAAAACAGCCCAACCAACATCATAACATAGAAATCAAGGGGTAATCATGAATGTTAAACTTCTTGACTTGAAAACATGATAACCTAACCTCATAAAACATCTATGCATGCTAGGATCATAAGTGAAACTGGTGGAATGGAATCGAAGGGACATACTAAGGATGGAATTCCTTTCTCAAGCTGAAATTGTATCAAAAAGAAGAGGATGGTGGTACTTGGCCTTTATGGATGATCCTGCTACCCAAGTATCCCTTCATAGAGTTGTAAAAGCTGAAGTACCATCGCTATAACCGACTTCTGATAAAAACTCAACTGGATTCATGAGATACGTATGCATGCTGAGACTGTAAGAATAACTCCTGGGACAAGAACTGGATATCCAATGTGATAGCTGGTCTGGGATGAGTGTAGGGACTCAGCTAAAACTCATAAAGAGCGAACATACTTAGAAATCGTAGTCAACCACAAAGGGACACCAAACTGAGAGAAGTAGATATACGGGGAAACTATTCTCTTCTGAATACCACTCCTACCATTTGAAACTAACAACCTCAACAATGCACATAAAAGTACTAAGGTCTGAGTCTAACTACCCGATCCTCCATGTTCAAGCCTATCTCAACCAAATCTCTTGCATCTAGAATGTCTTCTAAGGATAGTATTCCCTCTTATAACAACAACCAACTAACCTAGGGCTCCTAACCAAAGGGTCACTAGTTGCGCAAAATAATTATCCATATATATCCCATCACGATATTTAAGCTTATGACTATGGTCACCTTATGATTTTGTAGCTTACCCTATTTAAGACTTCTCTCCTCTTTCCTATAATAACTAGGAATCGCAAATTCAAGAACTTCTACAGAGGGACATGCTAAACTTCCTCATCTAACTATTTTGCATGAATAATCCGTACCTCATAATTTACCCACACCTAGAAGTCAAAGTGGAACAAGTACACTAACAAGGAAAAGGAATCTGCTACCTTCCAGCTACTCTACTACAAGGCCTTCTCCCCTAACACGTATAACATAATAAACCAGAACTATTGAAAGAAAAGAGTAGGAGCAGGAGCATCACGAATGAAGGATTACAGATTGATCTTAACTTACACTTAGTATGATCAAGCCACTCAAGGTGAGGCTTGGAGAATTGAGCGCAATAGGCATGAGCACTTCATATACTGGTCACGTAAGAATTGAGTTAGTGGGGATCACCACCCCTCGGCATCACAGGCAAAGATCCAAATGGCTTTAGAATAAGGAAATCATAAGCGTGAATAATTTCAAGAATCAGGTCTGAGCATATACATGGCGTAACATGCTTTGATTTGCCATTGAGGTATTTCTGAAGACTGACTGAGTAAACATAACTGAGCATACTGTGATACATGAGTTCACATAAATAACAGACCTCGGGGCATAAATATGGGATTCATAGACTCGTAGTGTAAGAGTAGAATCATTGTCTGACGCAATCACTTGCCATTCTAGAATCTGAACATGAGCGTGAGTATGAAATAGGACCATGGCGCTGACACACAAGGCATACAAAAGGTATCATAATGGCAGAAGTATACTTAGGATGCTAGGATGGAAATAACCTTCTGACTCCCTTCTTGACTTTATTCTAACACCCACAAGCATCGCTACCTGAGCCTCTAAAATCTAACTGATTCTACATTCCACCATCTCTCCCTTAGGTTCATGAAAGCATCCTAAGTCTATGGACCTCTAACAAACCTCTCAAAGGAACTATGATCATTTTACCCTAACAGAACATACACTACTCCAGAATCTAGCACGAACACCCACTTCCTTCTATAGTCTAAGACTCTCCTTCTCCTAAAAGTCTTGGCCTCAACCCTCCTATACCCACTTAGTTCTAGGTCAAGAAAACTCACAACCAAACAGGAATAGGGGTCCGGGGGCTATGGATGCATAAAGGAAGAAAATCTAGTGCCGTACCTGATTCAACTCCTAGAGGAATACTCTAATCCGACTGGCTAAGCAATGAAAGGAATTGGTTTTGGAGCTGAACATCACAGTTACTCTGCTTACATGAGGGGCAATTCCTGATCCTATGGCCTAACTGACCATACCTAAAACACCTCTCCTTACCTACAAGGCACTCACCTAAATGAAACTTATCACAACTACTACAATGAGGGTACCTCAAGGTCTTCGGAGCCTTATGGTGACAAGACTTAGAGTCGAGGGTAGGTGTGCAAACTGAAGATGGGGTAGGTCTGATGACCTCTGCTGAGAAGCTGATTGGTTCCGTGTTCTGGTCTTCTTGTTTTTCCTCTTCCTCTTCTTTAGTTTCTCTTTCTCATTCAACTGAGCTGTTATGGATTGAGCCAACATATAGATGGCTTCACAAAATTCTGCATTCGTAACTTCATGATCTGAAGTGGTTGGATTAGCATTCCTCGTGGGGTTTCTTTGCGGAGACATTATATGGAATACGTAAGAAACAGATTAGAAAGGTAAGTGGAGCCAAACTCTATCATATGACAGTGAACATGAAGAAGTGAAGTTTTTCCTAAAATATCTCATAGCCTCCCCCTCATAAGTGAGGCGCGGTTCACACCCATGAAAGAGATTCCACTCAATGCGGCTTTCAGACATCCTAGGACTATTGAACCTTAGGCTCTAATACCAAGTTTGTCATACCTCGAGGTTACCCCCTAGACGTAACATGGGACTCGGGACCACAAGGATCCCAAGCTAACCCTTGGTCATAGCATTCTCAAGCATAACAAAAGATAAGCGGAATCATAATACAAAAAACCCAATAAGGAAACATCAATAAGGGTCTAAGGGCCACATAACATACAATATCAAAAAGGGAACTTGAATACAAACTATGTCTGAAAGCCTCTAGTCATAACATAAGAGTTGCTAGGATAAGACCCTAGCTAACCCGGAGTATAAAAGTAAAGCTAACATAAGGAAAAGCATAACTAGTCCTTGCACTATGAGGACTCACCAAAGCTGGGCGTGAGTGGCCAAGAACTCTAGCCACAAAGCTGTGAAGGGACACCTGAATCTGCATCATTAAAGGATGCAGCGCAATATGCGTTAGTACTATGGAATGTACAAAGTATGTGGGATATGCATAGGTCATGATAAAAATATACTTGAAAGCCTGTTTAAAACTGAGATCATGCATAACTTGTGGTAAAACATGCTTAATTTATACTTGAAGCTGAAATCATGTGGTAATAGTAAAATTTGTAATGTAATGACTCAATGCAATATCATAAGCTAAAAACATAATCATAAGTAGTAAGTCTGAAATCTGAAAGCAAAGAGTCAATACATTTTTAAAGTATAAACTATTTCTGTAGGAGGTTCTCTAACCGACATAGACCATGTGAGCTACATGGAATCTGATGTATCCACCCCATCAAAAGGACTCAATATACCTTGCCAGGGTATAAAGGCATTACTTTGGCGTGGTCACTATTGCGTCCTAACGCACACACAAATGTACGCGGTCATACAAGTAATATAGGATTGTAAGTCTAGATATCATACCCACAGGGACTTGTCGATTAACTATTTTACTAAATTAAACTGGTTCTAATTATTTATTCAAGCATAAAATTCCAAAGGTGAATTTAAGATTATCTAATCTAGAAATAAAAAGAAGAAGTTAGCTAATGAACAATTAACCAAACAAAGAGAAGATTTTCATGTAATCAATATGATAAAATCGATCTAGGACTATGGATCTGCTAACAATCATGTTTAATAAGCAATTTCATCGACTTGTTTGTTTATCTAGTTGTTGATTCTGGGGTTGATATTACAACTATGGTCTCTCGAGCATCTAGTTGCCTATTCAAAATAGCACCACAACTACATCGTTGAGCGGGGATGTGACATCTTATTTTAAAAGCATTTATATTTCTTCCCGTATGAACCAAGCAAGGCATTCTAGGTATATCTCTATCCTAGTCGCTAACCTACTTTTACGTTATAAAAGAGAGGTCTTGCTCCCTATATTCTTTGTTCTTTCCCAATGATTCTTCTCTCGAGTTCACAAAGGGATTATAGATTTATTTTAATGGTCGCGAGGCATTAAAATAGTAAGCACGAGAATATAAGAACAACTAATATGATAAATAAATAATTGAATCAATCATTTAATTCAACAATCATGTAGTTAACTACCACAATCCTAGAACGAGAAGTTTAACTCCACATAGACATGGACCAATTACAACAATTCATCCAAAGAAAAACGTAAAATAAATAATAAAGGACAAGAAAAGATGAAACCAATATTCTCCGACCTCCACGGCGGCTCCTAGCTCTTCGTAGGTCAAAAGTTGTGTAAAAATCATGATTTGAGATGTATTTATAGAGTAGGAAGAAAATAACCCCTTTTCCTACTTGGATTTGGAGTAGAAAAAAAGCTGAAAATTTTTGGGTTAGGCTATGGCGCACCGCGCCACCCATAGCACCTTTGATTTAATGTACAACACTTGCATTTTGCTTGACGTTTGTTTGATTTCTTAGGGTTTGTTTGATTTCTTAGATTTTAATTTGGTGATAATATATTTGTTTAGCATAAGTGTCAACACTAGTTGATCCTATTGATGAAAAAATTGACTTTCTTACAAGATCGATTTTTGTCCATCTAGTGTTGACATTTGAGGTTTAATTTGGTGATAATGTGTTTGTTTAGCATAAGTGTCAACACTAGTTGATCTTATTGATGACAAAATTGATTTTCCTTGCAAAATCGATTTGTGTCCACCTAGTGTTGACACTTGGGGTTTAATTTGGTGGTAATGTTTTTGTTTAGCATAAGTGTCAACACTAGTTGATCCTATTGATGACAAAATTGATTTTCCTTGCAAGATCAATTTGTGTCCACCTAGTGTTGACACTTGGGGTTTAATTTGGTGATAATGAATTTGTTTAGCATAAGTGTCAACACTAGTTGATCCTATTGATGACAAAATTGATTTTCCTTGCAAGATCGATTTATGTCCATCTGTTGACACTTGGGGTTTAATTTGGTGATACTGTGTTTGTTTAGCATAAGTGTCAACACTAGTTGATCCTATTGATGACAAAATTGATTTTCCTTGCAAGATCGATTTGTGTCCACCTAGTGTTGACACTTGGGGTTTAATTTGGTGATAATGTGTTTAGTTAACCTCTAGTTTCATTTATTAGTTAAAATTATATGGTTTAGTTGGTGAATTTAGTTGTTGGAATTAGTTTAGAACTAATGGGGTTTAGTTGTTAAAATTAGTTCAAATGTAGTTTAATTAACCTCTAGTTTAACTTATTATTTGAAATAATGTGATTTAGTTGGTGAATTTAGTTGTTGGAATTAGTTTAGAACTAGTTTAGAACTAATGTGGTTTAGTTGTTGGAATTAGTTCAAATGTGGTTTAATTAACCTCTAGTTTAACTTATTATTTGAAATAATGGTGAATTTAGTTGTTGGGATTAGTTTAGAACTAGTTTAGAACTAATGTGGTTTAGTTTTGAAATTAGTTCAAATGTGTTCAATTAACCTCTAGTTTAACTTATTATTTGAAATAATGTGGTTTAGTTGGTGAATTTAGTTGTTGGAATTAGTTTAAAACTAGTTTAAAACTAATGGGGTTTAGTTGTTGAAATTAGTTCAAATGTAGTTTAATTAACCTCTAGTTTAACTTATTATTTGAAATAATGTGGTTTAGTTGGTGAATTTAGTTGTTGGAATTAGTTTAAAATTAGTTTAGAACTAATGGGGTTTAGTTGTTGAAATTAGTTCAAATGTGGTTCAATTAATCTCTAGTTTAACTTATTATTTGAAATAATGTGGTTTAGTTGGTGAATTTAGTTGTTGGAATTAATTTAAAACTAGTTTAGAACTAATGGGATTTAGTTGTTGGAATTAGTTCAAATGTGGTTCAATTAACCTCTAGTTTAACTTAATATTTGAAATAATATGGTTTAGTTGGTGAATTTAGTTGTTGGAAATAGTTTAGAACTAGTTTAGAAATAATGTGATTTAGTTATTGGAATTAGTTCAAATGTGGTTTAATTAAGCTCTAGTTTAATTTATTGTTTGTGTAGATGGAACCTGATCGTAGTTAGATGTATAATAGAAACAATCCTAGTCGAGCGGGTATTATTTCGGAATTTGCAGAAGGTGTCACTCGTTTTATAAATCATGCAAAGACACTTGAGCCTTTTTTAACTTCAAAATTGATTAGGTGTCCTTGTGTTAACTGTAGAGATGTGAGATATCAAACAACAGAGAATGTTTCTATGCATCTTATGTTAAAGGGTTTTAAACCAGGATATACAGCCTGGACTACTCATGGTGAAGTTGATAGTAACATTAATAGGTTTAGTAACTTTGTTGTTGGTGAAAGTAGTAGATCTGTGGAACATAATTATGTCCAAGATTCTAGAATGCCGGATATGATTCATGATGCTTTTGGGATGCATTCCGATTTTGAATTTGAAGAAAATGTAGAAGAACCTCCCAATGAAGAAGCACACAATTTTTATGAACAATTGCGTGATGCTAGTCGTCCTTTCTTTGAGGGGAGTCCGCACTCTCAATTGTCTGTTACAGTTAGATTGTTAAGTATCAAATCTGATTGGAATGTTGCTCAATGAGCAATGGACTCTATGATAGACCTTATGAATGAATTAGTTGGACCCAATATAGAGGTTCCTGATTCTTACTATAAGGCAAAGAGATTGGTTTCTAAGTTAGGACTCTCCTTGACCAGAATTGATTGTTGTGAAAATGGTTGCATGTTATACTTGAAGGAGGATGTCAATCTAGAGTCATGTAAGTTTTGTGGACACCCTCGCTATAAGCGTGGTTCTAGTGGAAAGAAAATTGCTATTAAGGGGATGCATTATTTACCTCGAGGTTGTATCCATCAAATAGCTCCACTCCTCATATGAGATGGCACCGTGAAAATAGAAGACCACCTAGTGTCATGTGTCATCCATCAGACGAAGAGGCCTGGAAGCAATTTGATAGACCTTATCTAGATTTTGCAGCTGAACCAAGGAATGTTAGGTTAGGTTTGTGTGCTGATGGTTTCACTCCTTTTTCATTTAGGGCTGCACCATATTCATGTTGGCCTGTGTTTATTACACCATATAATCTTCCACCTGAGATGTGTATGACAAGTCCATATATATTTTTGAATTGTGTTATTCTTGGTTCGCGTAATCCAAAAGGTCTGATTGATGTGTACTTACAACCTTTGATTGATGAGTTGAAACAGTTGTGGTCTGTGGGGGTTGAAACATGGGACATTTCTCGTAAACAAAATTTCAACTTGCGTGCTACCTTAATGTGGACTATTAATGATTTTTATGCCTATGGAATGTTGTCTGGGTGGATGACTGCTGGAAAGTTAGCATGTCCCTACTGCATGGAAGATACTAAATCATTCACATTAAAACATGGTCAAAAAACTTCATGGTTTGATTGTCATCGTCGGTTCTTTCCACCTAATCATGAGTTCAGGAGAATAAAATATGTATTTAGAAAGAATAAAACTGAACACAATGGTCCACCCCCAATATTACCGGGTCATGATATTTGGGTGAGGGTTCAAAATTTACCAGAGGTTACCGAGAAATTACCGTGTAAATTCCATGGGTATGGTGTTGCGCCTAATTGGACTAAACAGAGCATATTCTGGGAATTACCTTATTGGAAGGATAATATACTCAGACATAATCTTGATGTCATGCATATTGAAAAAAATTATTTTGATAATCTGTTCAACACTGTAATGGATGTAACTGGCAAGACAAAGGATAATATTAAGGCTAGACTTGACTTACCGGAACACTGTAGACGACCAGAGTTACATTTACAGGAGTCTGCCAACGAGAAGTTGCTTAAGCCCAAGGCCAGTTATTCATTCACAATGGAACAAAAGCAAAACAATTATGAGTGTGTGCAGAGTTTGAAGATGCCAGATGGATATGCCTCCAAATTGGGGAAGAGGGTTACATGGAGCATGGAATCTTACATGGGATAAAAAGTCATGACTATTACGTTTTCGTGGAACAATTACTTCCGATTGCTTTTAGTGGATTGCCTGAAAATATATCGAAACCGATGGTAGAGATCAGTTTATTCTTCAAAGACTTGTGTCCAGCACATTGAGAGTAGAAAATCTGATTCAGATGGCTGAAAATATTATTGTTATCAGTAATAAGTTGGAGAAGATTCTTCCACCTGAGTTCTTCGATGTGATGGAACATCTTCCCATTCTCCTTGTCCACGAAGCCCTACTGGGAGGTCCAGTTCAAAATAGGTGGATGTATCCTTATGAGCGGTAAGTAACTACAACACATTTATTCTTATTTCGTCAATTATATACATATCTAACGTAAAATTTTACAGCACCATTGGCAAGTCTAAAAGGAGTGTTAAGAACAAAAATAGGGTGGAAGGCTCTATAGTTGAAGCATATCTTGCTAGAGAAACAACCCACTTTTTCTCTTACTACTCTGATGATCAAGTGTCGTGCTTGAGAAACAGACCTAATCGACACGCTGATGGCGAGACTAATGCTGCAGTACAACCATTATCAATTTTTAATCAGCCGGGTAAGGGTTCAAAAAGGCGTAGATTGCACATACTTACCGAAAAGGAGAAAAAATATGCAGCGCTACATGTCTTACTGAATTCCCCAGAATTCCAGCCCTTTTTAGAGTAAGAAAATTAAATACTTACACAACATATTCAACTCTGATTTCATTAAGAAAACTAACTATATTTTCAATGTGATACTACAGTTATTTTGTGCAGCTATATGGCTATGATCAAGTGTGTTTGTCATTTACAACATGGTATACTGATTGGGTAAGTGTTATAATATATACATAATAACAATAACGTATAGTACTCTTCCTTCTACTAACACTATTTTTAATTTACTAACCATATAGAGGTCTACAATTCAGAAAATGCCACCACATTTGATCAATTTTTCAAGGATATTTTTTGGGGAACGATTAAAGTTCATACAATGTCCCAATATAATGTAAATGGGTTTAAATTTTCCACGGAGGAATACTCAAAGAGTAGAAAAACTAATAATAGTGGTGTTTGGGTTAAAGGTAACGATAGAAACCAAAATGAGAACGTTGATTATTTTGGCGTGCTACAGAAGATTCTAGAGGTGGAGTATTCTGGCTGGCCAATCAAAAGAATAGTACTTTTTCAATGCAAGTGGTTTGATCCAATCCCAAACAGAGGTACAAGTGTACTATGCTCCTTATCTGTTGCGTAGGGACAAGTCTGATTGGTGGGTTGTAATCAAAACTAAGCCTATCGGGCGGGTGGAAGTTGAGAATTGTTGGATGTTGCTTATCAAAATGAAATAGCAATTGTTCACCAAAAAGTGGACATTGAGTTTGAAACCAACTTGGAGCATCATGATCACATTTTAGAAGAAGTTAGTAGAGAAGAGTTAGAAACATTACCAAATGTCGAGGAGGATGAATCAACAGATGAAGAAGTTGAATGGGCAACTGAGGAGGAGACTTCCGAAGAGGATGAATAGATAGATGGGGATGAAACTTCCAAAGAGGATGAATAGCAATTAGCATGTTTTATTCATTATTTTTAATTATTGAATCCGAAGAGGATATTTCTTTTAATATTTACGGCCTTCTTAGATTTGTAAAATGTAATCTTCAATTATAGTTCTTTAATCAAGAGTCATGTCTGAATTTCTGAGCTATATCTCAGCCCTTATTAGTGACCAAATATGTTTTGGTACTATACATATATAATATGATCGCATGTGTAAGTATTCATGTGTTATATGTATCTAAATGGAAATACATTGCCAATTAAAAGACTTCATAACCCATCAACATTAAAGAGAAAAAAAGAAGACAAAAAAAGAGAAGAATATTGTTCTAATGTGATACAGGAGCTCTACTCATAAGGTAAGACAACTTAAGGAACTGCCATAACAATAGGACTATATTAATTCTTGTTTGCAGTTCATTATTGGTTCTCTTCTGTCTGTTGATTTAGATAACTGCAAATAATTTTAGGTTGGTACTGTCAATCTGTCATATATGAGGAATAAATGAATACTAATAATTTTTTCAATTTTGGTCATTGTGTTTGTTGTTAAGTTTATTGTTCAAAATATTAGTAACCTGAGCATTTCTAAGTTAAGGTAGTTTTTACTTTACAGTTCTAAGTTGTTGTTTTTAACTGGACCTTCATTTTAAGAGTTTTTCCTTTACAGTTCTATGTTTTTTTCATTTAACTTCACCTTCATTTTAATAGATGGTAGACAAGAACAAGGCTAACAAAAAAAGACACGTCAATCCAAAAAAGAAAAAAAAGCTCAATACTTCTGAAAGGCCCACTGGGGTCGTTATAGCTGATGAGCCCCCGCGAGCTTATATCCCACCACGAGCCTCACTTTATATTCCAAGTGTTTAATCTTGTATTGCAGGTTATTTTCGGATGAAGGAATGACAAAAATAATCATTGAGTGCATCGGATCATTTTATAATGATATGTACCCGACTTGGGATTCGATACCACTTAATATCCAAGGACAGATCTTCATGGAATCTAGGATAAAAATGTTTATCAATTAAATTCACATTATATACATTTAAATTCGCTATACATTTCTAGAATAAATATTTAACTATTTTCTATTGCAGAAATCTTACGTATAGGATCCCGAGCATGAGAATCAAGTTCAAAGTAACTTCAAATATAGAGCTGGGAAGGAGCTTAGTGGCCTATTTTCTGATTGTCGGACAGAGAAGAGAGTTCTATTTTTTATGATGCCAGATATGTGGGACAAGATATTGGATTTCTGGAAAACTGATGAAAAAATTCTTCAGAGAAGAGAGATCGGGAAGAAGTCTCGGGCATCAGAGAAGGGCGGCTCTCTGCACACTGGTGGGGCCATTAGCCAGCTTACTAGGAAGAAGAGAATGGTATATTTTCTTAATTCAGTGAAATAATTTTTTCCTTTTTGATAAGTAGCTTTTGGAGATTAATAATCACATTATATGCATGTTGTTTGCAGGAAAAAGACTTGGGTAGGCCTGTAACTCAGGAAGAGTTATTCAAGGTTTGTCACTCAAAGACGCCAAAAAATCCCACAGATAAGGAAAGTTGGTGTGAGACATGTTCTCAACAGACACATGTAAGAACTGCATTCAAACTATTCTTTTTATTCTTTTTTTTCCTTTTATCTATTATATTCTTATACTAAGAGTTCTTCATTTAAATATAGGAGTCGTTTGTGCAAAGAATTCAAGAGTATCGTAGTAATCAACCTCCTGAAAGTCAGGACACACCGCTTACAGATGAACAAGTAGAGCAATTTTGGAGAGAGAGTGCGGGTGAACCAGTAAGAGGTTGAGTCTATGGTTACACAGAAAAGGCTTATGCGGAGAAGAAGCCCTGGTTTTATTTTCCGTCATCTTCAGGCTTTGATAATGTGGATAAAGAGACCGTGTCTGTAATGGAGGAGAAGATATCTCTGCTCACAGCCGAGCTTGCTGCATCAACCAAAAGGGAGAAGAAAAGAGACGAGCAGATTGCACAGATTGCAGCAGCAAAAGAGATAGAGAACAAGAGGTATGCGGAGCTTCAGTCCCAGTTAAAATCTCTTTTTGAGTCGGGAAAGATTATTTCTCAGTATGCCAGTGATAAACATCGAGGCCTAGTGGATGAGTCTGATACCGAGGGTGAGGAGGGTGAAAATGATGAGGATGCTGATGATGAGTAGTTGTACCTAACTACTAGATATTTTGGACTTAGTATATATAGTTTGTACACTTTTTAGATTGTTTGGTTGTATTTTAAGTTTAATTTGAATGATTTTAAGTTTAATTTGAAGTAGTCAAACGTAAATGTACAAAAATATCCTATTAACAGATATTTGAGCTGGTTTGGTTGAATATGTGCACTATCAAATATGCAGGTGGGAAATTCAAATTGCAGCAATTTGTTGTCAATTTTATGGTAAAATATCGAAAATAAATCGACCTCTGAAGGTCAGTTTTTTGGGTAAATTTTCCACAAAACTGACATCAGGATATCGGTTTTTTGAATAAAATTTTCCAGAAAACCGACCTCAAATGGTCGGAATCGCGTAAAATAAAAAAATAAAATTTAAATAATACCGACCTCAGGAGGTCGAAATATCAGAAAAATAATAAATTAACAATTCAGTAATACCGACTTCCAGAGGTCAAAAAATCAAAAAAATAATAAATTAAAAATTAAACAATACTGACTTCAAGTGGTCGGAATCAGAAAAATAATAAATTAAAAATTAAATAATATCGACCACTGGAGTTTAGTATATTATATTTTTAATAATATTCTTTTTGAAAGAAATCAACTTCTTGATGTCGGAAAGGAAAATAATAAATAAAAATATAATTAAATAAAATCTACCTCTTGAGGTGGGTATTAATATAATATATTTTTTAATTTTTATTATATAATCGACCTCAGGAAGTCGAAAATAAAACAAAATAAAAAAAATTAAATTCTTAATTTTTGGATTAAAAATTAAAACTGACATCTGGATGTCGGTAAATACCGACCTCCCGATGTCGGTACTGAAAAGCGACCAAGCTTTTTCCGACTAGAGCTTTTGAGTCGGTTCTGAGTCAGGTATTCAGGGAAAACCGACCTCAGAATGTCAGTTTTTTGAGGTCGTTTTCCCTGTTTTTTTAGTAGTGACACACTCGTTTGTGAATCGATCAATCCAAACTGAGAGTGTGCAAGTCATGACAAGAGAATGCTTTCCTCAACAATTCATCTTCCCTCTTTCCTTCATTTCCAAAAATATCTTGCCAAGAAAAATCTCGGTGGGTCCAGTTCGAGACAAGCAAAGCACGGACTCAAATTAAACTAAAACTTGACATTTTACCTTAAGAAAGTCGCATCTCAATCTATCATAGGGAAACACCAACCCGGTTCGACACAAAAATGAAAGAAAAAGAAAATAAAGAAAAAAATATTTTCTCCTTGGGAAAAAACTATGGTATTAAGAAAACCCTCGGAGTTTATTTCTACACTACTATTAACAAGGCAACTACCGAATTTGCGCGCTCATGAATCATTTGAAAAATAAGCCTCAGCATAGGCCCTTTTGCATTTGCAAGGCACGAGTAGCGAGATAGTAGAATCGTGTAAGACTAACCTGGCACACAATCAAAATTAAACATCAAGCCCGACGAGGGCACAAATAAGCTCAAAACATAAGAAAAAGGCCCGGCAAGGGCAATATCATCACAATCATCCAACATGCCCGACAAAGGCCATATAAAATCTAGCAAGGGAAAATAAAATTGTCGGCCCGGCTAGTCCAATAAAATATCTCAAGCCCAACACGGGCAACCAATCAACCAAATCAAATAACACTACTTCCCCCCATAAAAAGAAGCATTGCCCTCAATGCTTTAAGATCAAATGAGGAAAGAATGGGTGTGATAACTCCCTGGAGGGAAATGCCCTATCACTATCATCTGTAGCCTCTTCACTAAGACCAGCACTACCCTTTCGGGAGTATGAAGAAAATGTGGACTCTCTGAGAACCTGTTGAAACTCTGGATCTTGATCATCATTGGATATTGCCTTCTTACCCACTAGAGATGCAAGCAAGTCATCCATAGGACCGCGAGTATTAAGGGGTGAGGCAAGGTGCTCAAATCTTCCTCCTCAACTGGAGCCTTTCCTTTCACCTTAGCCACATCCTTCTGAATCTCCTTCACAACCCCCTCAATAGTGTCCACCTTTTTGCAGAGTTTGGTGACACTTTTCCCCACTCCCTTGGTGACATTTTTGACAGTTGTCTCAATCAACTCGAGAAACTTGAGTGCCAACCCATTCAACTGCCTTTCATGATTATAGGTTTTGTCTACCATATCCTAGAGACCACTCTTGGTTAAGGGCCTTTTGGGTGCAGAAGCTATTGGGGTATGTGCTTCTCTGGCTGCCCGAGGAACAAGTTGCTTCAACATCTAAGTCATCAACTTCTACTTCCCCCAATGTCTCAATCTTGCACCTCTTAAGCCTGGAAGCATCCTTGTTTGTCTTCCTATCAAGGTCAATCATCCCAATAGCATGTGTAAACTTGTCACAACTAAGGAGGGGGACATCAGCTATAGAATAGAGTTTAGTAATAAGTACTGGGAAGGGCAATGAATCACTTCCCCTGTTCGCTTTCGTCCTTATCACCATAGCCGCTATCTCCCTAAGTTGACATGCTCGCTCTTAATAATAACACCAATCAAAATGTCCCCATCCTGAGTTATCTTCTGATCATTCTGTGAGGGCAGGAAATAGATGCGAACAAGGTCACATAAGAGATGAGCTTTGAAGTGTAAGGACCTCCTCGGTATATCACCCCTCATAGTAGACCAGAGAGGGATATCATGAGCAATCACAGGGGCCATCTCACGATGCTTTTGCTCGGTAGACAACCTAGCCAAGAGTGCAGTGGCAGGATCAATTGGGTGACTCCAATAGATGGCATTAATGGTAGCTAGAGTGATAGACATTTTCTTGCCCCGGATAAAAAATGAATCCAAGTTGGGGAACCTCTCCACGTTCCCCTTATATCCCTTGGAGTCTTTCTTGGCTTGATGAGAAGCAAAGAACTCCTAGACTATTTCCTCGTAGTACCCCCCGGGTACATCTTGGAATGATTTCCACTCTCGGTTGGCAAATTATTTGTGGATGTTTGTCAGCTCCTCCCCGACTGCAGCCAAGTTGAATCTTTGCTCCACATTGAAGGTCCTACCCTTATATCAGTAATAGATTGCCTTCATGCCTTCAACTCTGAAGCAAATTCTCATCTCCTCCACAGCTGATAGTTTCTTTGGTTGGCGCCCTGTGTTACCCATGGTAGAAGACATAGTCTACACATGGAGATTGTGAGTAACAAAAATCAAAACAATTTTTTTTGTATTTTTTTGATATATGTAAAAGAAAAAAAGCTAGAAAGAAGTTAACTAATTAAAAAAAGAACGAAATGCGAAGAAGTAGAAAAATGAAGTAGGTAACTGGTGGCTCATGCGGACCACATGCGAACCACACAAAGCATAGTATGTGTCGCACATGATGTTGCATGAGCTACCAACAACCTACAGGGATTTTTGCACTAAGGTGCGAAGCTAGTGCGGACCGCACTAGACAGAGTGCATGTCGCACCACGTGTAGCCCCTTAAAATAGTTCACTAGCACCAATTTTTCACAAGGTGCGGTGCCTTATGCATTTTGCACATAGAGGTCTGCACTCCACGTGCAAAATGCACGGGAAAAATACTTGGGATTTTTCAACCCTTTTCATCTCGTGTATTAAGCATGTGATTCGCAGAATAATACGTGTGCAATGCACTTGGCGACAACCATCACACCAATATCCAACAATTTCAAACAATAGGGCCAAACATTCTATGACCCAACCAAATCATCCGGGTACTTAGACTTCCCTGGAATTCATTCTCACAATTCAAAACAAAAGAAGAACTCAACGATTTTCCTTAAGAAGGACGTTACCCCGTCTATCATCGAGAACATCAAGCCTTTAATTGCAACAATTAGGCATAATCATTCAACAATTTCTACCTATCCACACAAGGACATACACCCAACAAAAATATTCAACATAGATCATGAGCATAAAAGTAATAACAAATTTCAGCCCCAACATCAATTTTCAACCAAGACCTCATGAAGATGACGATTTGCCCTTAAGAATAACGTCACACAATCTATCATAGGGCCAAATCATACATCAATTACAAGTGGGTTACTCGGACTTCACTCCGAATACAAATTTTCAAGGCTAAAAAATACTACAATCAACATGCATTAGCACAATTTCAAGTTCTACCAAGTTGATCCTAAGCAAAATCAACAATACAACCCAAAATTGGTGACCCAATTTTTTTGGATCTCACCCAAAATCAAAATAGTGATTCTAACAAGAATGCTTCAGAATATGAATTCCCAATCAACATAAAAATATGTATTTAACATTAGGAAACTTACCACAAGTGAATATTAAGAGAAAGGAAGTAAAAATTGAAGCCTTTCAAGCTGCAACAATGGAGACCCACGACATTCCTAGAGAAAACAATAGCGATGGTAACAGACGGCGGCGGTGGAGGGGTGTGGGTGAGAAAAGAAGAAGATTTTGGGAGAGTTTGAAGAATTTGTGGAGGACTTTGGGAGAGAAATTGTGAAAGTTTGGAAAAATATGGGAGAAAAGGGGTGAAGGTGGTGGTTTAAAAGAGAAAAAGAAGAAGAAGAGTCACTGGGTCAATCTTTGGATCGTGTCATTCAACAGTTAGGTCAATAAAAAATTCAAAACTTACCTGGGTGCATCGTGATGTGCAATTTGCACAAGCCCTTATACGGACTGCATGTCGCTTTGCACTTTACCATTTCATTCCTGAACTTGGCCGCTCTTGTATTGTGGTGTGCGATGAAGGTGTGATGCACACAAGGGCTCATGTAGAATGCATAGCCCAGCACACATTGACTCCGACTCAACATTTTTCCTTTAGTTCATTGCTTTGGGATGCGGTGTCCTGTGCGACGCGCACAACAGCTCGTGCAAACTTCATGGCCATCCGCATATCCCTTTTTGTCTCATATTTCCACTTTGTAATTTATTCTCTTCATGCATTCCTAAAACAAACCAAAGGCAACAAAAAGGTAATGAAAAACAAGGTAAAACACTTGGGTTGCCTCCCAAGAAGCGCTTGATTTTACGTCATGGCTCGACAATAGTACCTCAAACCTTAGTCGTTGTTGGATAGCATGCCAATCTGGTTGGCATGGACCCACCCCAAGAAGGGGAATCGCTCCTTCAATATCCTCAAAACATCATCTTATTGCCGACTTGGCAACACCTCAAACTTGGGCATCTTACCCATTTCACACTCCTCAAGGGCATCATCTAGCTTGCCTTCTACATCTATCTCCGAGACTACTCGCAATTCATCCGAAGGCTTTACAGGTTGGCATACATTAAATGTCACTACCTCTCTTCCCACTCGGAACTTGCGTTCTCCGAGTTCAACATCCATAAGGGCTCTCCCCGTAGCCAATAATGGCCTCCCTAAAATGATGGGGACCTCTACATGCACTTCATAATCGAATATCACGAAGTCCGCTGGGAGAATGAACTTATCAACTTTGACCAACACGTCAAATAGAATCCCTACCGGATGCTTAATAGACTGATCAACCATGAGTAGACACATGGGAGTAGGTTTTGTCGTACCCAATCCTAACTTCTTGAAGATCACCAAGGGCATCAAGTTGATGCTTGCCCCTAAGTCACACAAGGCCTTCCAGAACACAAACATCCTAATAGTACAAGGAATAGTGAATGCACATGGGTCTTCTTGTTTTGTAGCTAGATTACTTGTCATCACAGCGCTACAGCTGTGTGAGATCTCAACGGTGCCCACATCGATAACCTTCTTTTTCTTTAGCAACTCCTTCATGAATTTGGTGTACCCCAGCATTTGCATTAAGGCTTCAACAAAAGGAATGTTTATCAAAATCTTGCTGAACATATCAACAAACTTCTTGAATTTATGCTCTTCCTTCTTCTTATTTAACCTTTGAGGGTACAAAGGAGGTCCCTTGGGTAGTGTGGTCGGCACACTTTACATAATGGAAGGGTCCTCCTGAATATCAATAGCCACTTAGGGAGGAGATTCAGCCTCCTCTTTCTCATCAATAAGATTAACATCCACCGGAACGTTAGGTGCACCAAGCTTCACCCCAACTCCCGGTTCTTCAACGTCTTTTTCACGCATATCCTCTTCTTTATTGTCACACGGCTCCACAAAGGCTTCAACACTAGGCTTCTTCACTACCTCATCTGGCTTCTTCACACCATCCATAATGGGCCTTTTCACCACACCACTTGTCCTTCCACTCCTAGTAACAATATCCATAACATGAGCATTGTTGACACCCAATTTTGACCTCCCTTTACCTCTCTCTGGCTGTTATTTTAATAACAATAATTATTTTAAATATTAACTTATTGTATATTTTACTTGATTTATTAAATAAACTACGTGTTAACACTTTAAAATTAGTAGATAAATATATAATTATTCTCTATTATTACTATTTTTATCATAAATTTCATATGATATTACATGTCATTTATTTTACGTACAATATATATATACGTAATTTATTTATTTAAAATAATTTATCTTTTGATAATTATCATTAATTATTATTTTATCTATTAAATTATATATATAATATTTTATTTATAAAATAGCAGCCCAATTTTCAATTTCCTTCCCAAATTATTTAAATTCTAGTCCCTTTCTACCCAATTTATTTCAATTCTAGCCTAAATTGAGTCAATTTAGGCCTAATCTTAAATACCAAATTCAATTTCAATTTCCCCAATATGCCTGACCCATTGAGATTAAATCTCAGCCATTGATCTCACGATCAACGGCCAAGATCACTCCACCTCTTTTCTTGCCCTTTAAACTACACAAACCCTCAATCTCTCATTCTCACTCCCACCGGCTGCCACCCTCACCTCCTTTCTCCTCCTCGCTCTCAATGCCTCCACTGCCGCCACCATCTTCTCCGGCGAAAACCACAACCCCATCAGCCTCTCTTCTCTCCTCTTCCTCTCCTTTCTTCTCCACCACATCGCCACCGACAAACGGCTAGTCGCGGTGGTCCATCAAATCCCGCCACCTCTCTCTCTCTCCTTCTCTCTCAACCCCACCAAACAAAATCCCTCCGCCGTCCTCCCATCGCCGGCAACACCACCACAAATAACCCCGTCACCCCACTCTCCTCTCTCTTCCCTCCACACCGATGGGCGGCGGCCCACTGCCGCCACTTCGCTTCTCCCACCATCCAGATAAACCCTCTTCTCCATCATTAAGACCCAAAAACCCCAAGGGTTTATCTCCTCTGACGAGGACGTTGAGTTCATCGCCCATCAACATCCGTTCACGATTTGCATCAGAAATCATTTTAATTATGGATTTCTTCGAATTCGTATCCGGTATGATATTTGATGTTCATTTGTGCTCAATTGATTACCCTCCATCTCAACTTGTTATTTTTTCTTTCAAGCTGACTCATTGATTTAATATTAGTGGGGATTTTATGCTAAGCTTTGATTAATATTTGTCTATTCATGTTTATCTATGTTTGAATGTTGTCGTCTGAAAATTGTCTACAAGCATGATGATCCTGATTTGAACATTTTTGGGCAGCATGTTATTCCTTAAGAAATGTCATTTCTTTGTGCTATAGCTGATTTGATTCGGATTATGTGATAACTTATCATATCTGTTTATTCCCTTTCTTAAGTCGAATTCATTACCAACTCTTTACATATTAAAAATGGCAACTTAGAATTTTCTTCTCATATGGTCAGCTTTCCAAACATATGACAGCTCTTTCTTTATAAAGCCTTGATTGGATTTGTGACAAATTGATCCGATTACCTTATCTGGAAAAAAAAAACCCTTTATGAGTATCTCAATTTGCTCTTGTAAATGCTTGATAGCATCAGTACTTGGGTAATTAAGGAAATCTTGACATAACCTGCTCCTACTTGATTTGGATGCGATAATTAAGGAAAAGATTTTCTTGATTGTTTCTCTTGAATGCTTATCATCTCTCTTTTATTAGTTTGCATGTTTTAACACTTATCTAATTATGATAGTCTTGACATAATTTGCTCCTAATTCATTTGGCTCATTTATTTATGGAAAATAATCCCCTGATTAGTTTTTTCTGAATATATCCCTCCCACTAATTATATGATTGATTTTCCTTCAACCTTCTCGGATTTTTCCTTGATTAATGATTTTCTCGAGTATAAAAAGATTGCTCCCTCTCCTTTAGAAGGGGAACTGAAAATTTTCCACACTTTTGGGAGAGGACTTTTATCACTACTCTTCTCTTATTGTGAAACTTCAAGTTCTGAGCATCTGGAAAAGTCACCCACATTGTACTGTCGTTTGCTTTCTGGTTTTTCTTACTGTTTCTCCTTAACTAGTTAGTCTCTGTTGATGTAGATTTCCAATTCATATATGATCACTTGTAACCATTATGTATGCTTTAGTCGATCTATGTTGTTACTTGCGATTATTCTATGTACGTCTTTGTATCTGTGAGTCATTAGAGAGCATGTATATAGGATGTCTAAACTTTACTTCTTGTTGGCTTGATCTGTTTTCTTTTGTTCTTTAGTCATGAACCAGTGTTACTTGTTAAAAGATTAGATATTGCTTGTTCGCATAGTGACTGCTCGATTATATTTGGTTATGTCTTGGCTGCTCTATTATATTTGGTTATGTCTTTGCTGCCCGATTATGTTTGGTTATGTCTTGGTTGGTTTTCGTGGTATTTGGAGGAATAGGGAGGCCCTAATGCATTCATGCTCCTTGACATAAGCACTGCCTAGGGTCCTTCAGATCCTCAGGAACTCTGACATGTCAAGGCGTGGTTTAAGGGTTGTATTAAGGTTCTCCGAGTCCTATGTTCTACATGTTTGACAGGTTCTTGTTGGCTGTGAAGAGTTGTTCGGGATCGGGATTTCTGAATATCGGGACAGCCTGTTCTTTAGCTTTAAATTCTGTTCATTATTTCGGTCTGTAATAATTTATTGTAAAACTCTGACGATAAATGAAATACTTTAGGGGACTGTTATGGGGGAAGGGCAAACTACGTGCTACTTGCTTAATTGTAAACCGTAGAAATTATGCCTATAGGATTTCTGTTGATATCATTTGTTAGAAATTATGCCTATAGGAGTGTATTAATATCGTTTGTTAGAAATCATGTTTTAGGTTTTAAAATCCGCTTTAAAAAATCAGAAATCGTGCTTATATGATATTTCTGTTCCAACATGTTAAATATAATATTATTTACCTAGAAACCATGCCTGTAGGCTTAAACCTGCTTTCAGTTGTGAAACCACGCCTAAGAGTCAAATCCGCTTTAGCATATTAAGTCAGTTTTAGCATGTTTAAATTTGTTAAATTTAGTTCAACATTAAAATCAGTTTCAGCATGTTTAAATTTGTTAAATTTAATTTAGCATATTAAAGCTAGTTTCGGCATGTTTAAATCTGTCAAATTTAATTCAGCATATTAAAATCAGTAAATTCAGGCCCATAGGCAAATCAGTTTCAGCATGTTTAAGATTAGTAAAATTTAGGTATGCATGTTAAAACCACTAGATATTATGCTTATAGGACTTAATTAATTCCTGTATGTCTTGATCATGTCTACATGTTTTAATAAAATGTCAATTTTCTAAATGTTCAATCCTAGATATCATGCTCATAAGATTAACTACATAAATTGTTAATTGTGTGAGATGTGTTAATCCTTTAATTAATTAAGAGGCTTATTTGAGATAATTATGTGCTACTTGCAGTAAAGTCCTCCTTGTTTTGTTTGATGCTTTCCGTGTTTAATTAGGAAGCCTAAGACTTTATTTGTCTAGACCCATACCCAAATAGTAAGTCCAAATGCCTCTTGGACGTCAAGTTGGGACGGGTAAGCATCTTAAAACGAGTTAGTATTTTTCATTTGTTTAGTGCGCTCTCAGGATAATAATCTTAATAACCAACTTAGGTGGGTAGATAGACGGACATGATGAAAATTGACCCGAGCAGAATACGACAATGTCTTTGAAATTGTCTTCGGTAAATAATCCGGGCGCTGATCCGAATAGGTTAAATTTAACCTAAGTTTAATTCTTATACTCTTACGTGTTTGGGGTAGTGTTAATTAAATCACCTACTAATTAGATCTCTTTTCCTATATCATTTTTTCGAATTCTATTTTCTCGCTTATCTGATTTTCTTATGTGTTTATTTAGATTTTAAATATTGCATATGCTTAATTCTTGCTCACCTAGTTTCATTAATAACTAAGATGGTTTAATTTATTGACCTCAAAAAATAGAATTTATTTGTATAGCGGTGTAGTTTTATTAATTCATATCGATCTTTGTTTATCACATAATTCCCCACATAAATAACGAATCCGGCAGGGACCCACATTTGTGGACCTCGAAAGGTGATTAACACCTTACTTTCAAGGTAACTTGAACCCTTACCCGATTCTCTGGTTGCGTAGACTTAAAATTTAATTTAATTGTAATCAGTTAGATGGTGCCCTAACGCGCCTTAAATTCGTTAGGTGGCGACTCTTCACTCTTTTCCTAAAAGAGAGTTGTCACGTCGAATCCCGCTTTTTCGCGAGAAAAAATGGGGCGCGACAGAATGGCGACTCTGCTGGGGATACTTAGGTTCTAACCATTACGGATTTTATGTTATGTGGGAATTTGTGTTACCTTATTTTATTTTAAAACAAAATGTTTTCTCTTCCTAATTAATTTCGTTATTTTTATTTTTTCATGTTTAGCTTGTTCTTTTGTCAAATTACTTGTGATTCTTTATTAATTTGTTTACTTGCTTTTTTCTTTACTGCTTTCATTAACTGTTCAATATGTTACTTTCCCTTTTTATATGCTATATATTATCGCTTTTCATAACTGGCATTCCGTTCATACTTCCCCCACTTGGGAACTTCACACACCGTACACGTGAGTTTTGCCTTTGCACTTCTCCAAAATTCTTTCAAACACCCATTTTAAAGAGTTGGCATAGACGTGGGGTGAGCGGATAGTTTTGCTACCGTGTGACCACGTGCCTCCTCGCATAAGAAAACCTTGAGTCTGTGTCCATCCAAATCTTGAAAACCTAAGATAGTGTTGTACCCACCCCTTATACTTAACTCATGCATGTATTAACAATAAGTGGGTGTTCGTGACACCAGAATGATGCATATATTTATTTGCTATGTGTTAATCTTTTATGTTTACGTTATCATTCTTGTCTTAGTCTATCCCTTACTCTTAGAATTTCAAGCTTTAGGCGACGTCAAAATTCATTTATTTGCACTTAATGCAAGTAATTTTATAGTACCGTACCTTTTCCCTTTAGGCCCAAATCATACAATCTTAGGGCCTATTCAAATCCTCCTTTATTCTAACGTTATGATTTGAGCTTGTCCTCTAGAAATCCTCTTTTGACATGCAAATCATCTCTTGATTTGATCTAATCCTTGATAGGATATCCTAGACCCCTTTCTATCATCTTGGGGTAATTGGTTACCTTTAGAATATCCTTGACTCATCGCGTTCTACATGGACATATTATTTTCTCTGTCAAAATCCTATTTATTTGGGTCCATATTTCATCGTAAGTTTGACTTTCAATCGTCAACATTCGATGTTTGTGTCATCTTTCAACTCTCGCAACTTTTGAGTTGTATAAATCCCTCATAACCTTAATTCAATTCTGAATAAATCGTAATTTGTTAATCAGATAAATAAGGCATTCCGCTCTATGACTCCATAATATTGTTCTTCATAAGATATTTTCTGTCGTGCATTCCTCCTTTGTTAATCATGAATCTGCTTCTCCTAAGGTTGACTAAAGTTGAACGTTAGATGAAAAAGAATAATGCGGAGAGAGCTCTAGTGTTCAATAATAATCGACCTTGTTCATCCTACGACTCCCTTGTCTCTTAAGATTGCATCCTAGTATCGTGCCGAACCTTCGAAATCATAAGTTTTGTTACTATCATAAATTCCGTGCAAAGCTCAAATCTCTGCGTTTAGATCACTCTTTAAATTTTAATTCTCGTCCATTTTGGGCGTTCTTTATTTTTAGTATCATTATCATTATTATTATTCAATGTTTCAAGCTTATGTGTGCTACATGATAATTTTATTTGTGTTTAATTTATTTTTGCTCGAAGGTTGTCTAGCGTTTGAACATCGATTCGATTAAGAATCTGCAATATGACAAATATGCTCAGTATTCGAAAGAAAGCTAGTCTTCTTCCTGCTAGCTCCAGGCAAAATACTTTTTGGACTATATCTCCTCTCTCCGTCCCTATTGATACACTCCCTAAGCAAATATCTCCAGCCCACATTGATCGTGGTACTTTACCGAGCATGATTATATCCGGCAAAAATGAGAACAACAAGCTAGGTGCATTGCAAAAAAGGATTCATGATTTAGAGGAGAGGGTGGATGAAAAATTACTCTCTGAAAATGTTTATGACCTCAGGTATAAGAAATTATGTCTACATCCAGGAATTGAATTGCCACTAGGGTACAAAGTTCCAAGATTCAATGTGTTTGATGGGCATGGAGATCCAATCACACATCTTAAGGATTATTGCAGCAGATTGGTTGGAATAGGACATAACGAGGCTCTTCTTATGAGGTTATTTATTCAGAGTTTATCGGGAATAGCACTCACATGGTATGTCAAACAAGACTTTGACAAATGGTATTCGTGGGAAAATATGGCTCGAGACTTTGTCGAACAATATAAGTTCAACATTAAGGCCGATGCAACTATGCTAAATTTGCTCGGATTAAGAAAATATAATCACGAGTCTTTTGAGGAATATGTAACACGATGGAGATTAGAAGCTTCTAAAGTGCGTCCTTCAGTACCTGAAGAGGAATTGGTACAAACCTTCATAAGATCACTCGATGGTGTATATTATGAATCATTATACTTTGCAAGTATTCAAAGCTTTGATAATCTAATTCGAATTGGGAAAGAATTAGAATATGGCATTCAGACGGGAAGAATCAATGATGTTTCTACAATACAAGCCATTTTTCAAACATCGAAGAGCTCACAGGATGAAAAAGGAAATAGGATATTGACCCCTATACCTTAAACACAAAATCATCAATGTTTTGAACAAGTCCATGCCATTTTTGATGAGCGTCCCCAGTCGTATAACCCGCAAAGTTCTCCAGAGGTGTATCAGACACCCTATTCTTCTCCACAAAAAGGGAGAAAACTTCGCACATTTACTCCTTTAACGAAAACTTTGTTGAGTATATTTCAAAGATTGTGGGCTCAAGGAGTGTTGAAACCAATAAGAGGATGGATTCCTAGGTACTCATCTCCGTCTTTTGATTCATCCAAAAGTTGTGTTTATCACTCAAATATTCAAGGTCATGATATCGAGGAGTGTTCAGCATTGAGGCACAAAATTCAGACTCTGATTGAGAAGGGCAAAATAAAAGTGCAAAGATCACTAAACAGTAATCCTGTCATGATAAATGCAGTAATTGTTCAAGGTGATCCAACAAAAAAAATTCCAAGACATTTAACAAGGAAGCGCAAGCTACATCAAAGGAATTGACGAGAACAAGAATCTCATATGCAAAGTGTTATTATCCTCTATTTGTCCGTCTTATGATCAATACACTTCTTCTGCTCTCTTTTTTGTATTCCTGAACTACATTTGACCTGATTTCCATTTGGATATGTAGGCAGCTCATTATTGGGTTCGGTCTTAATCTAATAAAAATTTCTTCTCCTTTCACTTTCAAATCGAATTGGCCTTGACCAATCTATCCACTCATTAAGCCTAAATTCTTTTAATCTGTGAAGCGGCCAATAATATCATAATGCATATTCGAAATTAGGATCATGATGGTCAAGCGTAAGGCAACCATATCTTTTGTGCTAATATTCTTCTTTGAGTGAAGCAGGAATACATGACTCTTTACATGAAAATATTGTCTGAGTTTTGAGAAATCTTAAAAATTCTACAAGGAGGCAATCTTTTGATATGGGAAGACCTGCATAAAATATTTTATTTTAAACTGGGGCAGAAATTTTTGAGAAGTCCTCAAAAATTTTATCAAAATACATGGCGAGCTCGAATTCACAGAATCAAAACAATGCAAAGAGACAAAGACAAGTTAAGGTACGTGTCAATCTCACCTTTTAAAACTTACAGCTTTTTCTTTGAATGCAGGAATAACAAGTGTAAATCACAAAATTATTTTCACAATCAAGGAAAAATCGTCACCAAGAGGTGCTCTGCTTCCTCTCGCATCTGACGCAAAGGCTAAGATATTCTATCCTTATACTTCCGAATTATGCTATTTTTGGCCACTAAATACTTGAATTGAGCCACTAGCATTTAGTTAAGCTACTTTTGATCCATTGAATATGGAAATTAGATTATTATTGCTATTGAGCTACTAATATATAGGCTAGTTCACCTTAAAAGGACATCTAAGGTTAGCCCGCCTTACAAATGGGACACCAAAGGTTAGCCCGCCTTACAAATGGGACACCAAAGGTTGGTCCGCCTTACAAATGGGACACTTTAGGCTTGTTCGCCTTACAAATGAACATTCAGGCTCGTTTGCCTTACAAAGGAACACTTCAGGCTTGTTCGTCTTACAAATGAACATTCATGCTCGTTCGCCTTACAAAGGAACACTTCAGGCTTGTTCGCCTTACAAATGAACATTCGAGCTCGTTCGCCTTACAAAGGAACACTTCAGGCTTGTTCGCCTTACAAATGAACATTCAGGCTCGTTCGCCTTACAAAGGAACACTTCAGGCTTGTTCGCCTTACAAATGAACATTCAGGCTCGTTCGCCTTACAAAGGAACCCTTCAGGCTTGTTCGCCTTACAAATGAACATTCAGGCTCGTTCGCCTTACAAAGGGACATTCAGGCTTGTTCGCCTTACAAATGAACATTCAGGCTCGTTCGCCTTACAAAGGAACACTTCAGGCTTGTTCGCCTTACAAATGAACATTCAGGATCGTTCGCCTTACAAAGGGACATTCAGATTTGTTCGCCTTACAAATGAACATTCAGGCTCGTTCGTCTTACAAAGGGACACTTAGGCTTGTTCGCCTTACAAATGAACATTCAGGCTCGTTCGCCTTACAAACGTACATTCAGGATCGTTCGCCTTACAATAAGACATCTTCTTTTGGCCCTACAAAATATATAAATTATTTTCTTTATAAAATCCTTACGTACTAACATCCACATGTTTAACAACTAATGATTTCTCTTTAAAGGTTTAAACTGGGGCAGAATTTTTGAGGTTCCTCAAAAATACTGCAACAACATAAAGCGATAAGCTTTCTCACCTCTTCTCTTCATTATTATTATTTATTACTATTTTGCACCACATTAGTCAATTCTTCTCTATATTAATGAGCTAACAATTTTATCTAGTTGTGCAGGAAAGACAAGAAACGGCTAAGAGAAATTCCTCAAAGCATAATTCTTTATTCGTAAATCATATTCACATTCCATTTTGCTCATACTCTAACCTTGCCAACTCGTACCAACTACGTCTTCGTCCAGAAGTTCGATTGTATATCTTCTCTAGAATCCTCGTTCTTTTCTAATCTAGAACTACACATGGCCTGATTCCCTTAAAAACAGGGATATGTAGGCGACTTGAAAAATAAAGTCTCGGCCGCAACTTTTTTATAATTCCCCCTTGTTTCTCCGATTTCGAAGAACTACGCCTCCGATCGGAAAAAATTGGCTACTAAGTCAACGTTCTTTGCCCGATAATTCATCCTTCATTCCCGAGCAAGGAAGGGGCAGCTGTTGACACCCAATTTTGACCTCCGTATACCTCTCATGGGCTGTTATTTTACTAGTTATTCTTATTTTTTTAAGCTTAATTTTCCTCGCGTATTGCTTTTATTTACTAAATAAATCACGTGTTTTATCGACATCTTGACATTTTTTTAAATTCATATGCAATTTATAAATATGTAATTTATTTCTTAATTATTACTATTTTATCATAAATTTTGTATAATATTACATGTCATCAATTTTACGTATAATATATATACGTAATTAACTTTAAATAAAATTCTTCACTTGATAATTATCATTAATTATTTTTGTCTACTAAATTGTATATATGTAGTATTTTACGTACTAATTATTGTTAATTATTATATGGTTTTATTAATCAAATAGCGGAATTACATTTTGTCTTCCCAATTTATTTAAATCCTAGCCCTTTTCTATCAAATTTCTTTCAATTCTAGCATAAATTGAGTCAATTTGGGCTCAATTTTAAATTTCAATTGACCCAATCCAGATACTCATTTGTCACCATTTGATCCGACTTGTTTGACCCGCTCCACCTGACCCATTGAGATTACATCTCAGTCGTTGATCGAATATGATCAACGGCCAAGATTCAATCCCACCATCCCTTCCTTTTTAATTATACTCCCCCCTTAACCTAAAGGATTTTTTTCATTTCCCATTTTCTCAACCAGCCGCCACCCCTTGTCCCTTCTCTCATCCTCTCTCTTCTTCTCTCTTCACCGCTACCACCCTCATTCCACTTCATCCCCGCTGCCTCCATCGTTCCAGCCATCGGTCTCCGCCGGTGAACCCCAACCAAGCACCACCATAAACAACCTTTTCTCCACCCCTCCAACTACCTCCATCGCCGGTGGAGCTCCACCAAACAGCCGCCACCCTATGCTCTCCTCTCTCCATCTCGTCATCCCATCTTTCTTTTCCCCTTGTTCCTCAGCTCTGACAAACCCACGCCGCCTCCCTCCGACACAACCCAAAAGCAACCACCCAGACCCCCTCCGTTCGAAAATCTAACTCAACCCTTTCTCCTCCGCTCTGGTCGACGAGTTCCGCCGCCGCCGCCACTACCAGTCGCCTCTCCTCTCCTTCCCCACATCTTCTCCTTTCTCTACGATGGTTTCAACCACCGATGAAACCCTACCAACAACAGGCATCCCCGCTACTCCGCCTGTCACCACCGCAAACACCGGCCGACAAAACTACCTTGAAAATGCCACCAAAAAGACCCGTTCTCTCCCTTTTCCATTTCCCAAATCAAACCCCAAAACTCTAAGCAAACCCAATGTCGCCTCCACCATCGACGAATTAAAGAACATCGAGGGAATTCTGGCTGAGTTATTCTCAGTGAGTGAGATGCCAACATCAGCCTTGGGGTGATTTGAGAAAGGAAGGGCATCACCAGATTTCAATTATTTAGATTTTACGATGGATCTGAATTATCATCGGTTTGGTCTCCCCATTGTTCTTTTATCACCCCAAATCAGTGTTTCAGGTATGACGTATATATATTTGAATCATGAGTATGAAGTTGGTTGTGCTTTATTCCTCATGGTCGTGTATTGTCATTCATGATCGATGGATTCTAGCAAAGCCATTAAATTCTTATTATGTATACTATGAATTTCTAATTTGGTATGTTGCGATTTGTGTTCATACTCTACACGAGCTATGCATTTTTCAAAGTCAGTATGATGGCTGGTTTGATTTTGTTTTCCTTTTCCAAACAAGATTAGTTCATAGCAATTGCCTTCATACGGTACTCATGTTGTAAGCTCTGTTATTATGAATACAACTCTTTGTGCTCCTGATTGTTTCGACAAACTTTGAATCATTTGGATGCTAATTGACCTTTCTTTACTTTCACTGGTTGTTACAGCTTTAATATTTGTCTGATTATGGTAATGTGGCATGATTTGCTCCTAATTGACTTGGCTCATCTGTTTAAGGAAATAATTCCCTTGATTGGTTTTCTTAATATTTTTCCTCCCTTAACTAATTGTCTCAATTTTAATACCTTCCTAACTATGGTAATCTTGATAATTTTCTCCTAATTTGATTTAGCTCTGTTTAAGAGTTATGTCCCTTTTATTGCTTTTCTTGAATACTGATTTTCTCCCTTTTATTTAGTTGTCATTAGGATAATTATGGTAACTGGGCATGATTTTCTGCTAATAATGGATTTTACCAGGCTGTTTAAGGAAAAAGGTTTCGTTAATTGATTCTTTCTTCCTATTCTATTGGCAACTGGTCATTATATGAACAACTTCCTTCTTCATTAGTTGGGGGAGATTTTTACACATATTTACCACTTTAATATTGTCAAAAGCTCTCTACTATGAACAAAAGTTGTTGATTGTTAAAGTCGGGTCTCGAATTTCTTCTACTATTTACTGCGAACTGGTATGACTTTTAATTCATGTATGCAATTTATGAGCATGATAGAAAAGCATGATCATAGGGGTTTAAAAATATTAAATATTGACTATTGATTATATGATACAAACTGTCACTATTTGTTGATTATGTGTCAAGAACGTTACTACCATGAACTTTATTTATGTTGTCTTGGTATGTGTTGTACGGAAAGGGGGACCTTAACGCATCCTATACCCGGACATGGGCAATGCCTAGAACCCTTGAGGTTCTCATGAAACTTTGCCATGTCAAGGGTTGATATTAGGATTTGTTATAGGCTCCTTGGGATTTTGTATGTTTGTTTTGACAGGTTATTTGGTAGTGGATCTGTTTGGGAATAGTGAAGAGTGGCCTGGGATTCGGGAGTCTCAAAAGATTTAAATTACTAGTTCTGTTATTCTTATTCTTTTTCCTTTATATTCATTCATTTGGGTCTGTAATAATTATTGTATAAACTTTGATAAAGAATAAAATTTATGGAACTGCTATGGGGGAGGGACAAACTACGTGCTACTTGCTTTAATTGTAAACTGTAGAAATCATGCCTATAGAATTTCTATTAGTCTCATTTGTTAGAAATTATGCCTATAGGAGTTGTATTAACATCGTTTGTTAGAAGACATGTTTTAGGTTTTAAAATCTGCTTCGTCTGTTAAAATCAGAAATCACGCCTATAAGTCAAATCCATTGTGGCATTCTCAATTATTTGACAATCGTTTTGGATGTTAAAATCAGTTTCAACATTTTTAAATAAATCAGTTAATGTTTTGGATTCTAAATCAGTTTCAGCACGTTAATTACAGTCTCAGCATGTTTAAACCAGTTTTAGCATATTAAAATGAAAGCATGTTTTTAAAACCAGTCCCAGCATGTAGACAGTAATTCAAGCATGCGTAAATCAGATAAACATTTAGAAATCATGATTTTCGGATTCATTTAAGCATGCTTTCAGAATCTGCTCTATTCCAGTATGTTAAATAAATTCATCACACTTAGACACCATGTTATTAAGACTTTAAACTAATTAATCAGAATCTAACAATAGACAGCATGTATAGTAGCTGTGAATACTGATCATTTAATAGGTTTATATCTATTTCAACATTAATATAATCAGTTATTATGTCTAATAAATAATCCGGTTCAGCATGCTATAGTTATTAGCTATCATTATGTCTTAGCATATAATTCAATTAGTTATCATGTTATAGGAGTTAAATTTGTTTTAGCATGTTAATTCATTTAGATACAATGCTTATAGGATTTAAACTTATTTTAGCATGTTAAATCTTCTTATGGGATTTAAATAATCAATTTTCTGCATATCTATGCTATTAGAAATCCAGTTTGTAGTTTAATAAGGCGTTAATTTCTAAAGCATAGTTTATCACCTTGTACCTTCATTAAAAGTTTAAGAGGCATGTTTGAGACTATTATGTGCTACTTGTTGAAAGGTCCCTTGTTGTTTTGCTTGACGTTTTTTCGTGTCTAATTAGGACACCTAAGAATTTATTTGTCTAGACCCACATTCAAGTTAGTAAGTCCAATGCCTCTTGGACATTAAGTTGGGACGGGTAGGCATACTAAGGTACGCTAGATTTTTCATTTCTTTAGTACGCGCTTTAGGCTAATAATAATCTTAATAACCAACTTAGGCGGGTAGATAGACGGATATGATGGAAATCGACCCGAGCAGAATACGACAATGTCTTTGGAATTGTCTCCGATAGTAAGCCGGGCGCTGATCCGAATAGGTTAGAATTAACCTAAGTTTGGTTCTTTCCATCTGTTTGGGGTAGTTAACTAAGTCACTTAGTAATTAAGTTATCTTCTTTATATCATTGTGTAAATTCTATTCTCTCGCTTATCTCTTCTTATTTACTTGTTCATGTATTTTAATTGTGATTCACGCCTATTTCTTTCTCACTTAGATTTATTAATAATTTAATTAGAGTCTAACTTATCTGTTTCTTTTAAAAAATAAGATTTTTACTTTAATTTATTAACCGACCTTTATTTATCACATAACTCCCCACATAAATAATGAATCCAGCAGGGACCCACATTTGTGGACCTCGAAAGGTGCTTAACACCTTCCTTTCGAGGTAACTTGAACCCTTACCCAATTTCTGGTTGTGTAGACTTAAAATTTAATTTAATTGTAATCAGTTAGATGGTGCCCTAACGCGCCTTAAATTCTTTAGGTGGCGACTCTTCACTCTTTTCCTAAAAGAGAGTTGTCACGTCGAATCCCGCTTTTTCGCGAGAAAAAATGGGGCGCGACAAAAATTATTTTTAGGAATATTTGTGGTGTTACTAGGAAGTGTTCCCTTCATCCTCGGGTTCATTTGAGTGGATAGATGGTTCATTTGAGCCTCAAGATTCTTGATTAAGGCTGAATGAGAGCTCACAGTTTGATGAAGTGTTGATACTTCGCTTTTAAGCTCACTAACCTATGTGTTTGTAGTTTCCACCTTCTTCAAAACCAAGGATAACATGTCCTCTATCTTTGAGTTACTGGGATTGCTTGGGGTAGGTTGATATGAAGAATCTGACTTATTTAGAGGGACGTATAAATTTGAGCTCTGGTGGTTGTATCTATCACCTTGTTTGTCACAGTCCCTCTAATTTCTATCTCGTTCCTTGTCCCTATTCCAACCTTGATTCTCATCCCTCGGGCGATAATACCTGAGTCGAGATCCCGCTAACAAATAGAAAAGTTTATCATCCACGATGGTCATTAGCTCATCATCACTAGCCTTGATCTCTGATGTACTCACAATATTCATGGTCTTAGCACTTCTGACCCCCATCATATGCTTAGCCAATAAGTTTATTTGCATTATTATTTTGTCCATGGTCTTATCCCTCTCTTCATCCTTTCTCCGCATCTCATTTGTAAAAATAGATATGGTCACTCCCGAGGTAGGAATATCAGCTTCCCTTGTGTGCTAAGCTTGGTTAGTCTTGGTCACTCTCTAAAAGAGACGAGGCAAGAGCGAATTATTTGTTCATGAAGGTACCACCCCTGAGGTTGTTGGCCACAGACTTGTTCATTGAGTTCAAAGCTCTATAAAATCTTTGTAGAAAGATATCATCCGGCAATCCATGGTTGGGACACAACAATAGTTTCTTTTTAAACCTCAACCATACCTCATGAAAAGGATCGTCAGGGAGTTAGCAAAAGATGGTAATATCATCCCTCAGCTGCATCATCCTTGAGGGAGGGAAAAATCTACTTGTGAAAGCTTCTACTAACTCATCCCAAGAGTTAATTGACGCATCAGGTAATTCTTTCAACCACGTCGTGGCTTCCCCCGTTAGAGAGAAGGGGAATAGGTGAAGTCGAATAGATTCTTGGGGAATGTTTTGACAGATGAAAGGTTGGCATATCTCCACAAAGTTGTGGATGTGCCTATTTGCATTTTTGTGTGCTGCTCCTCCAAACATCCTCTTCATTTGTATATGATGGCGCATGGTGCTACTAATGTGGAACACTGCATTTCCAACCATTGGGGGTAGGAGAATTGAACCTACTCTCTCTTAAACTACGGGTTCATTGGCTGCATCCATGAAATCATCTACACTTACGTTATCGCCCACTTCACTCATAGGCTACCTATAAAACAAATAAAAACAACAAACTAAAAAAAAGAACAAACACTCTACAAGGTGATTTCAATTCACAATCTAAAAGGCTATTCAAACACAATTCCCTGGCAACAGCGCCATTTTTGATAACGTGTAGATGTACTCTCCAAGATGGAGCTATCAACGATTGTTAAGTAAAACAAAATTTATATTACCCGATGAGAGTTGGGGTCGATCCCACAGGGAATTAGAGATTAGCCAAAGAGATTGTAGAAAAGACTTCACAATGAGAGTAGATTGTCCAAACAACAAATAATGTAAAAAGGGGGAAATGGGAATTTGTCATAATTCAATTCGAAACCAAACAATAAAATAAATACGAGGTGTGAACAAGAGTAAGGACGACTAGGGATGTGTTTCCGATGAGACTCGAACACGGATTAAGGTACTTGCTTAAATGCATAAATTCTTACTAAATAACATAGGTAGCATTAGTTTTAGGCATGATTGTTAATCTCTCGATCACACAATCATTCATCCAACGGTATTTGTTTAAGCACCATTGTTTAGGAATAAACCAACCAATATAGGCTTGGGGAGGTCACACTATCTCTAGCTTTGACCCTTAAATGGGTTTTTTGACGAATTGAGCTATTTCTAGCCTCAATCTAAGTGGAATCCCAAGTACCCACTAGTAATTTTACATCCAAAATAATGAACACTTTTGTTAAGCAAGAACACAATCAAGTAAATTAAATCAATGTTTGCAACCAGCAATTTTAGAGTTAAAATATGGTGAAATCACTAGAACCATAGCTTTTAATCGAGTATCCATCATCAACACATCCCTAGACAAGGAGACTTAGCCACTCATGCTAAAGGAACAAGAAAGTATACCCATAGGGAAATTCAAATTCCTTTTTATTAATTATAGCAAGAATCCAATATCCAAGCTCACAAGTCCAAGGTTGAAGATTGAGAGAATGGATTGAAACCCTCTTTCTTGCCTTGGGAGAGAAACTTTCTCAAAACTAAAATCTATTCCAAAAACTTTGAAAAACTATACCCAAATTGGGTTTTATAATGTTCCCAAAGCATCACACAAAGTTAGACAAAATAGCCCCTTGGGAGCTATGTGTCGTGATGTGTGGTTCACATTTCTTGTTGTGCACATCGCACAGCTCCAAGTAACTAAACTCGAGACTTGTCTCATACTTTCAGCTTCATGCAAAGTGTGGTGTGGTTCGTACAAGACCTTGTGTGTGTCGCACGGGCGTCGCACCCCCTTAAAAGATTCTTCTCTTCTTCTGAGTCCTTCATGTGGAGGAGGTGTATACCGCACCAAGAGTTGTACGGGTTGCACAGGGTCCGCACTTCAAGTTAGAATCTTTATCTCATGTTATCACTTCACACTTCAACTCCTTTTGAGCTCTTTTAGGTCCAATTCCTTGTTTTCTATCTTTGACCAAGAGTACCTATATTCATTTCAATAAAAGCCATAGAACCTATAAATATTATCAAAACATGGCAATAATTCATGATTAAAGGCTTAATAAGTTGGTAGATTACCGACTTATCAATGATCCTAGAAGTTTTACAATCCCTTGTACTTTTAGAGGTGCTTATTTTGAGAATGCATTATGCGATCTGGATGCTTTAATAATCTAATGTCTTTTCAATTTTTTAAAAATTAGAACTTGGTGAAATAAAATATATTGGTGTCTCTCTTCAATTGGTCGATCAAAGTACTAACAACCAAAAGGAATAATCAAGGATGTTCTCGTAAGAGTTAAAAAAATTGTATTTCTAGTAGATTTGATAGTACTTGAAATGAAAAAAAATACTGAGGTACCACTTATTCTAGGTAGAGCATTTCTCGCAACAGAAAGAGCAATCATTGATATCTATCAAGTACAATTGATACTACGACTTGATGTGGAAAAATAATTATTGACATGCAGAAAATAATAAAATTTCTCGAGAATAAGTCATCATCTTCTTGTTTTCAAATTAACTTGCTAAATGACCTTGCAGACAAATACAAAGATGATCAGTTGATTACTGATTCACTGAAAAGATGTGTAGCCAAGTCAGGTACCATAAGTGATAATGACCCCATACTCAAAGAAGTAGATGAAACACTAAAAAAATAATTCATAAAATGAAGAAGCCTCACTAGAAGAAATTTTAACGACCTTTTTTGTCATTATGGGTGAGCTAATCATGAAAGAATCAAGGTTAGAAATTTTCTAGAATTGAAAGTTAAAAATTTCAGGCTACGCTAGTCTTAGATAAAATGTGAGTGAGGTGTGGTCTATGGCCATCCGGGAAGTGATTGGGAAAATGTGATAAAGTCTAGCTTGTTTTTCTGTTAGCTAAGATGGTAAGGAATTCATAGAAATTTTTAGAAGTAAATTTGGGTAATTATAACTCCCGATATCAAATCTGACGTAAAGGAGTTAGTCCAAGATATCATGGTTTGAGGGTGTGTTGCGAAAAAGGAAAAACTGGGAGAATTTTTGAGATTCTGTCTTGCCACACCCACTATAGTGGGTGGCAGGCTGCTACGGGTCCACCACTATAGCATAATAATTCCCACTATAGCGGAAGTCAGAGTCAGTCAACCCTAATATAGCAGGAGGCATCTGTTATGGCAGTGCCGCTATAGCAGCATTGGGTCTCAATAGATGGGTATATCACTGTTAATGCAAAAACTTATCCAAAAAGGTTCATTATTTTACAAATACATTTTGGGGATGACGGCAATTTAGAGAAAATTCTACCAGTTTTTCACCAGAATTCTTTGTAAAAGTAAGTCTTTTATCCCCGTAACTAGTGTTCTGATTCCTAGTTTGTAGAATCACTAGTTTGCATTTCTTGGGGAGGGTTTAGCCTAACCTAGCTGTAAATCCTGGTGTAAGGGTGATAATGGGGTATAAACCTTTACGTTTTGATTAAAAGTTGATTATTTATGATTATACGACCATAATTTGCTAGTGTAACCATAAAATTGGTAGTTTCTAGGTGAATTATTAGTGAGAAGCCCTAGAATGGGTAGAATGACCATGAACTTTGCATGGGGGTTCGAGATTCGGCTATAATTCGTAATGTTTTAGGTCATTGATTAATTTTGTGTTTACATTCCTATTTTTAGACAATAATCAAGCCGAGGTTGCAAGAAAAGGGAAAGCTCAGATTTGGTAGAGCATTTTAGGCTTGGATTGAGGTAGGTGATGGTTATTGTAGTTGATAATCCAATTTGTGTTATGTGTGCATATTAAACTTTTCTTAGTATTACTTTCACAATACATGTTCAGGAAAAAGGAAATGATTGTTAAATGATATCCTAAGTGTTAATCATATGCAATGAGTGTTTAAAAGCTTGTTGGTTTTTACAAGTGTTGTTCTGTTATCATTGTGGTTGTGATTGTTATTATATTTGTTATTATTATGGGATGTACCAGTAGTTGGACATCTCCACAGGATTGGTTGAGGTTATTCATTGGTTGGCTTATATACCAACTTTGTCACGACCTAAACCCACCGTGAGTGGCACCCATACTAAACATCTGGTGAGAGAACCAAATAACCAAATAAGCCAACCCAACACTTACCCAAAATCGGGCAGCTAAAATAATTCTCATTAATTAAATCAATAATCCATATCTTAAAACGGAAGTTAGAACAACTTGTGGAAATGAAAATCCCTAGAATCTGAAAGTCATCGTACCAAAACAGGTCTAGTAGAGTCTTGCAGAATGATACAGAGACATCTATTCTTTTCTTCGAGAGGCTATAGGACTTTAGAAAACTATCCTTTCTTTATTCTTTTGTTCTATAACTTGATTCCAATTGGTATCTGGTAATCGAAATGTGTATCTGAATCCTTTCATTTTTTTATCCACAGATGGTGAACACTAGGTAGAATTAAGCGAGGGCAGCAAATCCACCTATAATACCGACTGTTCGAGGATGAGGTAAGGGTAAGGGAAGAGGGAAAGAAACACCCGCCAGGGGTGGAGCTCAGGCAGTAGATAACCAGGACCGACAGAGTCCAGCATTACTTCCCCCAGCTTAGGATCATGTTGAGAAGGCTGAGGCAGTGAATAAGGATATTGTGGAACTAGAGGTGGCAGCACTGGTTAGAGGTGCAGTCCTTCCTCTGATGTCTCCTGAGGTTATTCAACAAGTTCTGGCATTTCTGAGTGCATTGGCTGGTACTAGGGCCACTCCCACTACACTATCTATCCAGGTTTCAGGTGCCTATCCTGCTACTACCTTAGCTCTGAATATGGATGAGGATTCCGGTACAGATGCATTATTCTCTCTGATGTTAGGCCCTATTATGACGGGGATCGTACATGAGTTGCTGACTAAGTTTCTGAAAATGAAACCTCCTTTATTTCATGGTACTAAGGATGAGGATGCTTTTGAATTTATTCTTGATTGTTATGAGAGACTGCACAAGTTGGGTATTTTACAACAACATGTTATCAAGTTTGTGACTTTCCAACTGCAAGTGTATGCCAAGCGATCGTGGAGAGCCCATGTGGAATGTCAACTGTCAGCTTTGCCTCCGATGACTTAGGCTCAGTTTCATGCCCTATTTATTGAGATGTATGTACCCTGTAGTCTTAGGGATTGCAAAAAGGATGAAATTCTTGCTCTTGAATAGGGTAATATGTATGTTGCAGCCTATGAGGCTAAGTTTCATGTGTTGTCTCACTATGCTACCCAGTTGTTGGGCACTGAGGAGGAGAGGATCCAGTTCTATGTCAAGGGATTGAATACTGATCTTCAAGTTATGTCTGCTCACATGGCTTCTGTAAGAAGGAGCTTCAATGACGTGACTGATTATGTGAAAAATCTTGAGGGAGTTAAGCAAGTTGGGCAGGCTAAGGTATTAGCCAAGAAGTCCCAGAGTGTGGGTAATTACAATGGGTCTTATTCCAGGAGTCTCAGCCAACAGGTTCACTTGGCTCGTCCTACTCAGTTAGCCTTGATAGCTTCTACAAGTGGTCATTCAAGGTCCATTCAGTATTCTCCAGCTACTAGAGGCCAAGGGGATTCCTATTCTTTGGCCAACAGGCCTTCTCTTGAGTGAGGTTATTACCATAGTTCTTTCATGGGGAACTTCAAGGGAGAGTGCCCTATGAGATATATAGGTAATCAGGTGCAACAGTAGGCCAAGGCTGTGATTCTAGACAGTGGAGGTAGCAACTGTAAGGGCCATCCATAAGGTGGACAAGGTAATAATCAGGGAGGCTGTGGTAGAAACAAGATTAATCGTAATACAAGTAAAGGTAGAGCGCATCGTTCTAAGGAGGTTGCTCATCTTGATGATAGAGCTCATTGTTATGCCTTCCAAGAAAGTCTGAGGCTGAGGCTTTTGATATTATTATCATACTATTCTAATTTTTGACCGGATAGCTACTATTTTGTTTGATCTGGGTTCCACTTAATTTCATGTATTTATTAGATTTGCCTTTGGTCTAGACTTGGTCTAATTTATTCTCGATTCTCCTGTATATGTTTCTACTCTAATTGGAGATTCTGTGGTAGTGACCCATGTGTATCGTTCTTGTTTTGTTTTGTTTATGGGTTCTTAGACGTGGGCAGATTTGATCATTTTGGACATGTTTGATTTTGACATTATTCTGGGTTTGACTTGGTTGTATCTATATCATGTTATTTTGAATTGTAACACTAAGATTGTAACTCTAGAGATATTGGGTATTGGTAAACTAGAGTAGGAGGGTGAGTATAAGTCTAAGCTGGTGATAATCATATCCTTTGTTTAGGCTAGAAAGCTAGTGGGGAAGGGGTATTCAGCCTTCCTGGATCATTTTGAGATATTAGTGCAGAGTCCCCTCCTATAGAGTCAGTCCTTGTGGTTTCTGAATTTCAGAAGATATTTCTTACAGATTTGCTTGGTATGCCGCTAGACAGGAATATTGACTTTTGTATTGATTTGGAGTTGGGCATTCGCCCAATTTCTGTTCCTCCTTATCAAATGGCTCCGATAGATTTTAGGGCTCTCAAAACTAAGTTACACAAACTACTTGATAAGGTATTTATTCATCCCAATTCTTCACCTTAGGGTGCTACAGCTCTGTTCATTAAAAAGAAAGATGGTAGCATGAGGATATGCATAGATTACAGGCATTTGAACAAGGTTACCATCAGGAATAATTATCCCTTTCCCAATATAGATGATCTTTTTGACTAGTTGTAGGGTGCTTCAGTATTTTCCGAAATTGACTTGAGGTTAGGTTACCATCAGCTGAAAATCTGGCCTTAGGACGTACCTAAGACGGCTTTTAGGACTCGGTATGGGCACTACAAGTTCCTTGTAATGTCATTTAGGTTGACCAATGTGTGGACGGCCTCCATGAGCTTGATGAACAATATTTTTAAGTCCTTCTTATATTATTTTATGATAGTGTTTATTGATGACATTTTGGTTTACTTCAAGAGCAAGGAGGAACATGTAGGGCATCTTCGTATTGTCTTGAGAATTTTGAAGGAGAAGAAGTTGTATGCAAAGTTCTCAAAATACGAGTTCTGGTTGTCTTCAATTGCCTTTTTAGGGCATGTGGTCTCGAAAAAGGGGGTAATGGTAGATCCCCAGAAGATTGAGGCAGTTAAAAGTTGGGTTCATCTTAGCTTTGTGACTGAGGATAGGAGCTTTGTTGGTCTTGATAGCTACCATCGCAGGTTTGTCAAGAATTTTACTTCTATTACTACTTACTTGACAAGGTTGACTCAGAAGGAGGTGCCATTTGGTTGGTCAGGAAAGTGTGAGGAGAGCTTCAAAAATATCAAGACACTTTTGACTACAATTCATACTCTTTCATTGCCGCTTGAATATAAGGATTTTGTTGTATTTTATGATGCTTCATATTCAGGTTTTAGGGTTGTGTTGATGTAAGGCAAGAATGTCGTTGCTTATGCTTCAAGGCAATTGAAGCCTTATGAAAAAAATTATCCAACCCTTGATTTGGAGTTGGCAGCGGTGGTGTTTGCACATAAGTTTTGGAGACACTATCTTTATGGTGTTAAGTGTGAGGTATTCACAGACCATCGTGGTTTGCAACATATGTTCACACAAAGTGACTTAAACTAAAGACAGAGGAGATGGATGTAGTTGTTGAAATATGATGATGTGACAATCCAGTATCATCCAGGTAAGTCAAATATTATGGCAGACACATTGAGTTAAAAAGTGGTAAGTATGGGTAGTTTGGCCTGTCTAAGAGTGTCAAGGTAGCCCTTCGCTAAGGAGTTTCAAACTATAGCATCCAAGTTCATGCAGTTTGGTATTTCTGAAAGGGGTGGAGTGGTGGCTAGTATTGAGGTGAAGTTAACTTTTCTTGATAAAATCAAGGCCAAAGAGTTTGAGGATGTGAAATTGAATAAACTCTGGAATAAGGTGGTGTCATGTGAGGCTTCAGATGCCACACTTTATGCGTGTGGAGTATTGTGGTTTATAGGGAGAGTATGTGTTCCTCGGGTTGAAGATTTGATTCAGAATCTGCTAGTTGAAGCTCATGGTTTGTGATATTCTATTTATCCAGCTGTGAAGAAAATGTACCGGGATTCGAGGCAACTTTATTGGTGGCCTGAGATAAAGAAGGACATAGTGAAGTATGTATCCAAATATCACAACTGTCAATAGGTAAAGTACGAACATCAAAGGCCTACGGGTTTTCTCCAAAGGATGTCCATTCCCGAGTGGAAATGGGAAAGGATAACTATGGACTTCGTGGTAGGTCTTCCTAAGACCTTGGGAAAGTATGACTCAACCTGGGTTAAAGTGGATAGCTTGACTAAATCAGCCCATTTTATTCTAGTTAGAGGGGATTACAACTCTAAGTAGTTTGCCAAGATCTACGTCAGGGAGATAGTGAGGCTACATGGGGTGCCACTTTCCATCATTTCAGACAGAGGTATGAAGTTCACTTCAAAATTTTGGGGCAGGTTGCACGAAGAGTTGGGTATCCAACACACTTTTAGCACAACATTTTATCATTTGAATGATGGACAATCAGAGAGGATAATTCAGGTGCTTGAGGACATGTTGAGGGCATGTGTGATCATCTTCGATGACCATTGGGATCAGTTTTTGCCATTGTGTGAATTTTCATACAACAATAGTTACCGCTTTATCATTGACATGGCTCTATTTGAGGCACTCTGTGAGGGGTATAGATCGCCCATAGGTTGGTTTGAGGCTGGTGATATGAAACCTCTAGGAACTAATTTGGTGAAGAAAGCTCAGGAAAAGGTGATATGTATCCAAACAAAATTATTGGGAGCCCAGAGTAGGCAAAAGGAGTATGCAGACCAAAATAGGAGAGATATGTCATTCCAAGTGGGTGACCAACTTTTGCTGAAAGTGTCACCTATGAAACAAGTCATGAGGTTCAGCAAGAAGGGAAAGCTTAGCCCTTAATATATCGGTTCGTTCAAGATTTTCAAAGATATGGGGTAGGTAGCATACAAATTGGCACTGCCGCCAAACTTGTCGAGAACCCATCCAGTATTCCATGTATCCATGCTTAAGAAATACCATGGGGATGAGGATTATATTATCAAGTGGGATTCCATTTTGTTAGATAAGGATTTTACTTATGAGGAGGAGTCGGTTTCCATTCTTGATCGGGATATCCAAAAGTTGAGAAAAAAGGAGATTAGATCGATAAAGGTTCAATGGAAGCATCATATGTTCAAAGAATCCACATGAGAAACTGAAAAGGACATACGAGACAAGTACACTTACTTGTTTGAGGATCCAGGTACTATTTTTTTTCTTGACTTGGCTCATTTTTCTTGTTTGATCATTTAGGGATGAATGATGGGTAAATTGGTATCTGTTGTAATGATTATTTTCATCATTATGGGTGAGCTAATCATGCAAGAATTGGGGTAAGAAATTTTCCAAAATTGGAAGTTAAAATTTTTAGGCTAAGCTAGTCTTGGATGAAATTCGAGCGAGGTGTGGTCTAGGGCAATCCGGAAAGGGGTTGAGAAAATGTTATAAATTCTAGCTTTTCTTTATGTTAGCTAATATGGTAAGGAATTTGTAACACTTTCCAAAAGTAAATTCAGATAAGTAGAATTTATGATATGAACCTGACATGAAGGGGTTAGTTCAGGATATCATGGTTTGAGAGTGTGTTGCAAAAAAAGGAAAAACTGGGAGAATTTCTAAGTTTTTGTCTTGCCACACCCACTATAGCGGGTGACAGACTGCTATGGGGACACCACTATAGTGGAATAATTCTCGCGATAATGGAAGTTAGAGTCAGTCAACCCCACTATAGTGGGAGGCTTACGCTTCGGCGGTGCCACTATAGCGGCATATGGTTGCTATAGCAGGATAAATCATTGTTAATGAAGAAACTTCTCAAAAAATGTTCATTATTTCACAAATATTTCTTGGAGAAGGCTGTGGCAAATTCTACCAATTTTTCACTAGGACTTTTTGAAAAGGTAAGTCTTTTATCCCTGCTAACTAGCATTTTGATTCCTAGTTCATAGAATCACTAGTTTGCAGGTCTTGGAAAGGGTTTAGCCTACCCTAGATATAAAGTTTGGTGTAAGGGTGATAATGGGGTATAATACCTTTGGTTTTTGATTAAAAGTTGATCATTTTTATGATTGTATGACCATAATTCGCTAGTATAACCATAAAATTGGTAGTTTCTAGTTGAATTATTGATGGGAAAGCCCTAGAATGGGCGAAATGACCATGAACTTGGCCTAGGGGTTCGGGATTAGGCTATAATTATTGATGTTTTAGGTCATTGGTTGATTTTGTGTTTACATTCCTATTTTTAGACCATAATCAAGCTGAGGTTGCAAGAAAAAGGAAAGCTCAGATTTGGTAGAGCATTTCAGGCTTGAGTTGAGGTAGGTGATGGTTATTGTAGTTGATAATCCAATTTGTGTTATATGTGCATAATAACTATTTTTTAGTATTACTTGCACAATACATATTGGTCCTTGAGTGACTGAGTTGATGTTCTTTAGTGCTAAGGTGGTTTAGTAAGTAAATCGGGATGCATGTAAAATTGTCATAGTTGATGCCCTAGGGATCCTTGGGTGGTCCGGGTTACTTGCAAGATGTGACATAACTCTATGTTGTTTGTTACTTATGTAGTTGGACATGACTTATGTGATTGTTGAGTCAGGTTGTTGACTTGGAGTCTTATTTGTGGTCATAATTGACTTGACTTGTTACATGTATGATGATTATGAATTTAGATTAGAGTTGCATAACATGGAACTATGATTGTCTTGTTGTACTATATTATTGTTATATGTTCATATTTTGCATTTTGGGTTGGCCGATCATCCTACCAGTACACTGTTATTTTTTGTGTACTGATACTACACGTGCTCTTCTTTTGTTACATGGCATATTCCGGCGGCTGCTACAAGACCTCAGTTGTGAGTCAGGCGATTTCTGAATTTAAAGGTGAGTTGCATCTTTTGGGCTACCATGAGTTCTTCAGTTGTTTTGGTCTATTGTTCGGACTTAAATAGTATTGTATTTTGGGGTTTGCATCTCTTTCTTTTATAGAGTTAGTAGAGTTTTGGTACGATTATTTTCAGATTCTAGAGATTTTCATTTCTGCAAGTTGTTCTTACTTCCATTTTAAGATATGGATTATTGGTTTAATTAATGAGAATTATTTTAGCTGCCTGATTTTGTTTAAGTGTTGGGTTGGCTTTTTTGGTTATTTGATTCTCCCACTGGGGGTTTAGTGTGGGTGCCACTCGCGGTGAGTTTAGGTCATGAAAAGGTAGTATCAGAGCCAACCAATGAATAACCTCAACCAATCCCATGGAGATATCTAAATACTGGTACATCGAACAATAATAACAGATATCACAATAATCACAACCACAATGATAACAGAACAACACTTGTAAAAACCAACAAGCTATCAAATAGACTCATTGCTTTGTAATGACCCTTCCGGTCATTTCCACATACACGTTTTTCTTGAACCGTTAGAGCTTGTTTGTAGCGGCCCCAAGTTACTTAAGGCTCGTCAGGACCGGTATTTCGGTGTTGGGTCCATTTGTTTGGTCGCATTATAAGTTTTGAAGCCAAGCAAGTCGGCAAAAGTAATCGGAAGATCTTTAACAAATTTCCTGAACTTTGGGTAAAATGTCTCTGGGCTTTTCTCTCAATATATAAAGAGTTAGAAGTCCCCCGAAATACCAAATCGAAGGTCTACGAGTCTAGTTTCCAACGCACAAAACCTCACGTCCAACTGATCTCGGAGTAAAAAGTTATGACTGTTTTACCGCGGACTGTCTGGCAGAAAACGGGTTACGTACCGGGTCGCGAATCGGGTCGGGTTAAACTCGATTTAAGCCTCAACTTCACGTTTTAAAACGCTATTTCAGTTCCGAAATAGTGATAAAACATAAGGGAGGATCCCGAGAGAGTTTTTGAGTATCAAAATTGTGCGCTTGTGAATTGCGAGTCTAGATTTAAGAATTTTATTAACATCGCGTGTATTTGAAAATATTTTATTTAAAAGTTGAATTTGGTAAAAATTATATTATTATCACCTTTTCAAAATATTTTAAAGATTTATGGAAAATATTTTTGATACGATATAATTGTATATGTATTTATTTTATAAGGTTTTTATACATTGTAATATTTTAACGGAGATAGTAAATTTAGTTATGTTGAAAATTATTATTATAATATAGTAGGTTTTGTTTGAAATAATTTTCTATGAATTATGGTATATTTAAAATATTATATTTATTTTACCACGAATTTATGCAATACCCGAATATATATGTAGCGGGATAAAACATTTTGGATATATCCCCTACCCTCCACGTGGAAGTGGAGGGAGTGCCCAGCAAGGCTTAGGGTGATTAGTGGCCAAGTAAGGATGTTGCTGGGAGCAACACGTTTCCTTTTTAATGATTAAGGAAAACAAGCCATAGGCAGTGGCATTTTGCTCATTAATTTTCCATTACTAAATGAAATTGAAGCCATTTTCACAAGTGCACCTTGACATAGAGCATCTAGGATTCAGCAATGCTAAGAATTAAAATAAACAAACCCCATAAAAGGTTAATCAATAAGCATAAACCGGAAGTTGGATACAAATTCTCAACCTTGTTAACAAGGGTAAGCATGCATATCAATTGTGATATACAACTTATTTAATGCACGGTAATGTTTGGTGGGGAAAAATATATTTTTTTGACGATTACTATTTGATCATCAAAAGGAAGTCAATTATCTACGTCAAGTTATTCAAGCCCGAGTCCGAGTTTGATTTCGTGTTGGGGATTTTTCGGAGAGGTTCAAGCTTGTCATCGGACGACAGGTAGGTTACGGTTTATTTTCCCTAGACTCCGTATATATAAATTAAAATTGTATTAATGGGCATCCTTGGGTTGGTTTATTAGGTTGGTACCACAGACCTCGACCGCTTTATTCATGTCCGCCTACTTTTGTTCCTCCGTTGCTTGTAGTGTTTGCCGATATATTTTATTTACCCTTGTGGTCCTGTGAGGCCTTGTTGACTCTGGAACATAGAAGGTGGGATTTTGGGAATGTCCGCGAGTCCCGGACATAGAATTATCCTTCTAGGCTGATTATGCTTGCTGAGTAGCTGTGGGCCTGTGCAGGGTCGATAGGTTGATTGTGAGCTGCTGGGCAGCTATTGTGTGTGATCATACCATTTCCATGCATATAAAGAGGTTTTATCCGTGTTTTACTATGGTTTTGGCTTCGGGCCTACTGGAACTATTTTCTAAACCTTGCATGGCCCGGGGGGCCCGTGTTTGATGGAAATAATTTGGAAATGGTTTGATTTAACTTGTGTATATTTTTGGGCAAGAAAGTAAAATTATGTTTAAAATCATCAGTTTTACGATTATCGCTAGACTCGGCAGGGACGGGGTGCTAGTTGAGTTTTCTTGTTACTTGAGATGATTTTAGCCTCGGTCGGACCGAGCACCTGAGATGACTTTTTACTGTTTAGACCTGGTTACGCCCGGGCACCCTTGGAGGGGTTTTTGAGACGTTTCCCTACTACTTTAGTCCTGGACGGGGTCTGGGCATTGCATATTCGAGACTGGGTCTCTATCTTGATACCGGACTTGCTTCCGGACGATATATGTTGATACTGAGTTTTAGTATGGGGTCTGGGACCTCCATGGACCTTGCCATCCGGGCCAGGGGCTACGGGCTGCGTGTGCCGGAGGAGGGGTATACGGCGGAGTAGAGGTATACAGGCAGTGTCCTTCCATGGAACCTACCTGCTGGGCCGGATCGGCGCCGGAGGAGGTACATACAGAGATACCATTTCACTTGAGATCTTCATGCATCATATCATTCATTGTTTGAGGCTCCACCTTTGTTTGTTGTTTGCTGATTGTACGCTCCGGTAGTATGGGATGCCGGAGAGTTTGTTTTCACTTGTTTGTGTTCCTCGGTTGTATGGGCGGCCGGGGGACTGTAGGTAGACTTTTGCTATTTAATTACAGAATTGTTCTCTAATATAGATAAGTATGAGATTGGTATGATTAGTTGAGTTTGATCCATGTCTCTGAGCATGCCTATTATTACTCTTTCTCTCTTCTTCCTACTCTTGAGGTTACCGGTATGCCGTCCATTTCGTAAACTTATTTTATATACACTTTTATTGCAAGGACCCCAGGTGCGTTGTTTCTTACTTTCACCTGTGCCTATGGTGTGTATATTCTGCTTACTAGCGTCACATGTGGTTCTGTTGATTTCCCTCTGGGCTAGTTTCTGTGTACCTTTCATTGATTTCTGTGACTGCTTGCTTCTATTCTGTCAATTACTACACTTTTATCTTATATGTGCCCAGTCGGCCTATGATACCTACTGGGTACCTTATGCTTCGCATTTGGTGCTCACCCCTACCCCCTGCATCTTTGGGTGCAGATCCTAGCGTGGGCCATCGCCGTTAGACCGTTGTGATTCGTGCTTGGAAGGATCTGTGGTGGACTACTTCAACTCGAGGGTGAGCTCTTTGGCGATTAGCTTTTTAGTTTATCTTTTTGCTTCATGTACTCTGCTTACCATTGCAGAGAGCATCCTGTATTATATAGCTTTGGTTTATCTTGCACTCCTGTTATGAGTTTCTTATGTACCTAATTCTGATTACCAGGCGTGGGGTTTAGTTTAGTTTCGCGCATATGATAAGCTATAATTCCTTTATCTGTTCTCTTGTTCTTGTCCCTTATTTTGTAAATAGTTAGTCCATTGCTAACTGTTCTGCGGTATGGGGATGTCACCTATCGGGGGCTTGTAGGTGCCATCCATGACCGAGATATCGGATCCGTGAACAACTTGGCTATCAGGACTTTAGGCTCCCGGGTGTCATCGGATATAGGAAGCCAGTTTGTAGAGTCCTGCGGATCGGGGCGGAGACGTCCGTACTCAATCTTTGGGAGGCTACAGTGGCATTTTAGGAAATTTGACTCTTTCATTGCTTCTGTGTCGTGCGTAGAACCCTTGAAGTTTCTGAAAATCTCATTTGTTCTACTTCATTCTTCTGCAGATGGTTCGTACGAGATCATCGGCATCACGCGAAGATGAGCCTCCCACTCCAGCTAAGGGTCGAGGACGCCCTCGATCAGTGGCACCTGCTAGGGCTGCTAGAGTGGAGATAGAGCCCGAGAGACATGTGGTTCAGGGGGCAGCCCAGGCAGCTCCAGCGCCAGCTCCAGCGCCAGCTCCAGCAACAGCTCCAGTACCAGCTCCAGTGCCCACTTATGTGCCAGCTCCAGCCGCAGCTCAGTCTCCTGATATTTGGGGATTACTATTACAGCTTTTGGGTGTGATTGGAGGGCGACCTTCTGAGGTAGCACAGACATCCGCTCAGGGGGAAGCCCTGGGTGCACAGAGCTTAGGAGCGCAGCCAGCTACTATGGCTCCCCGTGCAGAGGTCATTCCGGTCCCATCTATTGCACAGCCTCTTGCTCCTCGCCCAGCTATGACAGAGTCAGACCAGAAGGCATTGGGTAGGTTTTTGAGGTTAGCACCTCCGAGATCTGCTGGTACTTCTGGACAGGATCCACATGACTTTATTACTACCTATGAGGAGATGTTGTATCATCTGGGTTTGTTAGAGACTCATGGGGTTGGTTATACTACCTATCAGTTGGAGGGCCCAGCGAAGTTATGGTGGAGGGCCCAGGTTGCTTGTAGACCACCATCGTCACCTCCTTTGACCTGGTCTGAGTTTTACGAGGCCTTTATGGCCAAGTTCCTACCCCAGAGTGATCGAAAGCGTCGCAGGGAGTAGTTTACTCACCTTGTGCAGGGATCTACGACTATCTCGGAGTATGAGACCCATTTTCATCAGCTAGCACCGTTTGGAGCTATGATCATTCCTACCGAGGCAGATAGGATTCGCAGATTTGTATGAGGGTTGAGGCCAAAGATCAGGCAGCCAGCTGAGATATTGATTGCCAGTGGTCGGTCATTCCAGGCTATTGTAGACTATGCCCGCACTGTAGAGGACTTACAGCGACATGAGCAGGGGCCCAGAGATAAGAGGCCTCGACATCAGGGTGTCTATAGTGGTTCCAGATATGGTGGTAGAGGTTCTGGCCAGTGGAGCCGGAGTTGTCAGCCACAGCAGTACCAGGGTCAGTCCAGCCGACCAGTTCAGGCTTCCCTTCAGACTTTCGGTAGTACCCAGTTCGAGTAGGGTCCCATCAGGGCTATAGCGGCCAGTCTTCGAGGGGTACAGTTTTTGGGGCATCAGGTCGTGGTGGTCATACAGGATCTGCTGGTTCATCTCGACTGTGTAGGCCGTCAGGGGCTTGTTTTACTTGTGGTGCGATAGGTCATTTTGCTAGAGATTGCCCTCACCAGGGTACAGTTCAGTTGGCCGAGCCTTTATGGGTAGTTCAGCCCCCGGCTAGGGGGGTGGTCATCAGAGTAGAGGTGGTGCGCCACGCTGCAGAGCAGGTGGTAGGGATGGCGGTCGGGCAGGTGGAGGTCATCGTCAGTTTTACGCGGTCTCTAGGAGACCAGAGGCATAGGCCTCAGATGTTGTGATTACAGGTACGATTTCTGTGTGCCATCAGTCTGCTATGGCTTTATTTGATCCTGGATCCACTTGTTCATATGTATCTGCCTACTTTATGCCTTGTTTGGGGTTGGCTAGTGAGCCATTATTTGTTCCTGTTTCTGTTTCGACCCAGTACGAGATTCTTTAGTAGTGGATCAGATTGTGAGATCCTGTTTGTTATCTATTGGTGATTCAGAGACTTGGGGTGACTCGATGATTCTTGATATGCTAGATTTTGATGTGATACTGGGCATGGACTGGTTATCCCCTCACCGTGTGGTTTTGGATTGTTATGCCAAGACCATTACCATAGCTATGCCCGGTGTATCCCCGGTTGTGTGGCAGGGTTCTCTTAGCCATGCACCATCTGGGTTCATCTCTTGTCTTCGAGCTAGGAAGTTGATTTCCTGTGGGTGTTTAGCTTATCTAGCATATGTCCGAGATGTTAGTGCTGACCCTACTTCTCCTGAGTCCGTTCCTGTGGTTAGAGACTTCCTCGATGTGTTTCCTACCGACCTGCCAGGCCTTCCACCTGAGAGAGATATTGATTTTGCTATTGAGTTGGAGCCGGGTACTAGGCCCATTTCTATTCCTCCTTACCGTATGGCTCCTGCTGAGTTGAGGGAGCTTAAGGAGCAGCTCCAGGATCTGTTAGCTAAGGGGTTTATTAGACCTAGTGTGTCACCGTGGGGTGCTCCTGTTCTCTTCGTGAAGAAGAAGGATGGGTCGATGCGCATGTGTATTGATTATCGGCAGCTGAATAGGGTGACAGTGAAGAATAGGTATCCGATGCCGAGGATTGATGATTTGTTTGACTAGCTTCAGGGTTCAGTCGTGTTTTCGAAGATTGATTTGAGGTCCGGCTACCATCAGTTGAGGATTAGGGCGGAGGACATCCCTAAGACAGCATTTAGGACACGTTATGGCCATTTTGAGTTCCTAGTGATGTCTTTTGGGTTGACTAATGCCCCCGCAGCCTTTATGAACTTGATGCACATGGTTCTTGGCCCGTATTTGGACTCATTCGTGATAGTTTTTATAGATGACATCTTGGTATACTCGCGTAGTAGAGATGAGCATGAGCAGCACTTGAGGGTTATACTCCAGGCTTTGAGAGATCATCGGCTTTATGCCAAGTTCTCAAAGTGGAGTTTTGGCTTGAGTCAGTTGCATTCCTAGGGCACGTGGTGTCTAAGGATGGGATTAGGGTTGATCCAGGAAAGATTTCATCGGTTTGTGAGTGGCCTAAACCTACTACTGTTACTGAGGTTCGCAGCTTTATTGGGTTAGCAGGTTACTACAGACGGTTCGTTGAGGGGTTTTCTTCATAGCAGCACCCTTGACTATGCTGACTAGGAAGGATGTCCATTATTCCAGTGGTTGGATCAGGTGTGAGCGATAGACTTCAGAGGGCTTAAGGCCTTATTAGACTTCAGCTCCCCAGTTTTGGACTTTGGCCGGTAGGTCAAAGCTTCTCGTGTATTGTGATGCTCTGGGTTGGTCTTGGTTTGTGTGTTGATGAGCAGCTAGGTCGAGTAATAAGCATATGCTTCGAGGCAGGCTGAAGATTCACAGAGCGCACTACCCCCACTCCATCAGACTTACGAGTTGGCGGCGGGTAGAAAGTTTCCGCGCTCAAGATCTGGAGGCATTATTTACTATGGATTATCATTGTGATGATCTCACCAATCACCTATGTCTTCAGTATATCACGAGTCAGCGGGAGTTGAACTCGAGACAGAGGAGATGGGTCGAGTTACTGAAGGACTATGACTTCACTATTCTGTATCATCCGGGCAAGGCAAACGTGGTAGCGGATGCCTTCAGCCGGAAGGAGGTGAGTATGGGTAGCCTAGCTTCTCTTTCAGTTTCAGAGCGACTGTTGGCCTGGGACATCCAGTCCTTGGCTAACCGTTTGGTTAGGCTTGACTTGTCGGATCCTAGCAGAGTTCTCGCCAGCGTTGAGGTTCGTTCTACTTTGATTGATCAGATTCAGAGTTGTCAGTTTGAGGATCAGTAGTTGTGTGACCTTCGTGATCGGGTTGTTCAGGGTGAGACCAGTTGGGCTACTCTAGATTCAGATGGGGTTCTGAGGTTTGATAGTCGCCTTTGTGTTCTGAGGATTAGTGATTTGATTCAGTTGATACTTCACGAGGCACATTGTACTAGATACTCCATTCACCCTGGCGCAGCAAAGATGTATAGAGACTTGAGGCAGATTTACTGGTGGAGTGGTATGAAGCGGGATATAGCGGAGTTTGTATCTCGGTGCTTGAACTGTCAGCAGGTTAAGTTCGAGGCACATGAGACCTGTGGGTTTGATGGCAGCGACTTCCATTCCTGAGTGGAAGTGGGAAGGGATTACTATGGACTTCGTTGTTGGTTTGCCTCGTACTTCTCATGGGTTTGAGGTGGATTCCATATGGGTGATTGTTGATAGGCTGACTAAGTCAGCACATTTCTTGCCGGTTCAGACTTCTTATGGTGCAGAGAGGTTAGCTCAGATCTACCTTCGTGAGATTGTTCGATTGCATGGGGTCCCAGCTTCTATCATTTCAGACCGCGGCACTCAGTTCACATCTCAGTTCTGGAGGGCTATTCAGCGAGATTTGGGTATAGAGGTTCATCTTAGTACCGCTTTCCACCCTCAGACAGATGGCCAGTCCGAGAGGACCATTCAGATTTTGGAGGACATGCTTCGGGCCTGTGTTCTTGACTTTGGAGGTTCTTGGGATCAGTTTGTTCCCTTGGCAGAGTTTGCTTATAATAACAGCTTCCATTTGAGTATCGGCATGGCACCTTTTGAGGCTTTGTATGGCAGGCGTTGCAGATCACCGGTAGGTTGGTTTGATGGTTTTAGTGCTGGGCCACAGAGCACAGATTTGCTTCGAGATTTCTTAGACCGAGTCCGAGTGATTCAGGACAGACTTCGGGCAGCTCAAAGCAGGCAGAAGAGTTATGCTGATCGTAGGCTTCGTGCCTTGGAGTTTAGTGTCGGTGACTTTGTGTTTCTCCGTGTATCGCCCATGAAGGGCGTGATGAGATTTGGTAGACGGGGCAAGCTCAGCCCCAGGTACATTGGGCCGTTTGAGATTCTTCAGAGGGTTGGTAGCGTTGCCTATCAGCTAGCCTTGCCTCTGATGTTTTCAGCTATACATCCGGTATTTCATGTTTCGATATTGCGTCGGTATGTCCCAGATGAGTCTCATGTGTTGCAGTGGGATTCAGTTCAGTTCGGTGAGGATTTAGCCTTTGTTGAGGAGCCGGCAGCTATTTTGGCCAGAGATGTCAGGAGATTGAGGTCTCGAGAGATCCCGGTTGTTAAGGTTCAGTGGAGGCACCGTCCAGTCGAGGAGGCTACCTGGGAGACCGAGAGAGATATGCGGGCCCAGTATCCGCAGCTGTTTAAGCCTCCAGGTACCCCCTTGACCTTGACTTTCGAGGACGAAAGTCCCTTTTAGTAGTGGATGATGTAATGACCCTTTCGGTCATTTCCACATACACGTTTTCCTTGAACCGTTAGAGCTTGTTTGTAGCGGCCCCAAGTCACTTAAGGCTCGTCAGGACCGGTATTTCGGTGTTGGGTCCATTTGTTTGGTCGCATTATAAGTTTTGAAGCCAAGCAAGTCGGCAAAAGTAATCGGAAGATCTTTAACAAATTTCCTGAACTTTGGGTAAAATGTCTCTGGGCTTTTCTCTCAATATATAAAGAGTTAGAAGTCCCCCGAAATACCAAATCGAAGGTCTACGAGTCTAGTTTCCAACGCACAAAACCTCACGTCCACCTGATCTCGGAGTAAAAAGTTATGACTGTTTTACCGCGGACTGTCTGGCAGAAAACGGGTTACGTACCGGGTCGCGAATCGGGTCGGGTTAAACTCGATTTAAGCCTCAACTTCACGTTTTAAAACGCCATTTCAGTTCCGAAACAGTGATAAAACATAAGGGAGGATCCCGAGAGAGTTCTTGAGTATCAAAATCGTGCGCTTGTGAATTGCGAGTCTAGATTTAAGAATTTTATTAACATCGCGTATATTTGAAAATATTTTATTTAAAAGTTGAATTTGGTAAAAATTATATTATTATCACCTTTTCAAAATATTTTAAAGGTTTATGGAAAATATTTTTGATACGATATAATTACATATGTATTTATTTTATAAGGTTTTTATACATTGTAATATTTTAACGGAGATAGTAAATTTAGTTATGTTGAAAATTATTATTACAATATAGTAGGTTTTGTTTGAAATAATTTTCTATGAATTATGGTATATTTAAAATATTATATTTATTTTACCACGAATTTATGCAATACCCGAATATATATGTAGCGGTATAAAACATTTTGGATATATCCCCTACCCTCCACGTGGAAGTGGAGGGAGTGCCCAGCAAGGCTTAGGGTGATTAGTGGCCAAGTAAGGATGTTGCTGGGAGCAACACGTTTCCTTTTTAATGATTAAGGAAAACAAGCCATAGGCAGTGGCATTTTGCTCATTAATTTTCCACTACTAAATGAAATTGAAGCCATTTTCACAAGTGCACCTTGACATAGAGCATCTAAGATTCAGCAATGCTAAGAATTAAAATAAACAAACCCCATAAAAGGTTAATCAATAAGCATAAACCGGAAGTTGGATACAAATTCTCAACCTTGTTAACATAGGTAAGCATGCATATCAATTGTGATATACAACTTATTTAATGCACGGTAATGTTTGGTGGGGAAAAATATATTTTTTGATGATTACTATTTGATCATCAAAAGGAAGTCAATTATCTACGTCAAGTTATTCAAGCCCGAGTCCGAGTTTGATTTCGTGTTGGGGATTTTTCGGAGAGGTTAAAGCTTGTCATCGGACGACAGGTAGGTTACGGTTTATTTTCCCTAGACTCCGCATATATAGAATAAAATTGTATTAATGGGCTTCCTTGGGTTGGATTATTAGGTTGGCACCACAGACCTCGATCGCTTTATTCATGTCCGCCTACTTTTGTTCCTCTGTTGCTTGTAGTATTTGCCGATATATTTTATTTACCCTTGTGGTCCTGTGAGGCCTTGTTGACTCTGGAACATAGAAGGTGGGATTTTGGGAATGTCCGCGAGTCCCGGGCATAGAATAATCCTTCTAGGCTGGTTATGCTTGCTGAGTAGCTGTGGGCCTGTGCAGGGTCGATAGGTTGATTGTGAGCTGCTGGGCAGCTACTGTGTGTGATCATACCATTTCCATGCATATAAAGAGGTTTTATCCATGTTTTACTATGGTTTTGGCTTCGGGCCTACTAGCACTATTTTCTAAACCTTGCATGGCCCGGGGGGCCCGTTTTTGATGGAAATAATTTGGAAATGGTTTGATTTAACTTGTGAATATTCTTGGGTAAAAGAAAGTAAAATTATGATTTAAATCACCAGTTTTACGATTAACACTAGACTCGGCAGGGCCGGGGTACTAGTTGAGTTTTCCTGCTACTTGAAATGATTTTAGCCTCGGTTGGACCGAGCACCTGAGATGACTTTCTACTGTTTAGACCCGGTTATGCCCGGGCACCCTTGGAGGGGTTTTTTTTGAGATATTTTCCTACTACTTTAGTCTTGGACAGGGTCTGGGCATGCATATTCGAGACTGGGTCTCTATCTTGATACCGGACTTGCTTCCGGACGACATGTGTTGATACTGAGTTTTAGTATGGGGTCTGGGACCTCCATGGACCTTGCCATCCGGGCCAGGGGCTACGGGCTGCGTGTGCCGGAGGAGGGGTATACAGTGGAGTAGAGGTATACGGGCAGAGTCCTTCCATGGAACCTACCTGCTGGGCCGGATCGGCGCCGGAGGAGGTACATACAGAGATACCATGGCACTTGAAATCTTCATGCATCATATCATTCATTGTTTGAGGCTCCACCCTTGTTTGCTGTTTGCTGATTGTACGCTCCGGTAGTATGGGATGCCGGAGGGTTTGTTTTTACTTGTTTGTGTTCCTCGGTTGTATGGGCGGCCGGGGGACTGTAGGTAGACTTTTGCTATTTACTTACAGAATTGTTCTCTATTATAGATAAGTATGAGATTGGTATGATTAGTTGAGTTTGATCCATGTCTCTGAGCATGCCTATTATTACTCTTTCTCTCTTCTTCCTACTCTTGAGGTTACCGGTATACCGTCCATTTCGTAAACTTATTTTATATACACTGTTATTGCAAGAACCCCAGGTGCGTTGTTTCTTACTTTCACCTGTGCCTATGGTGTGTATATTCTGCTTACTAGCCTCACATGTGGTTCTGTTGATTTCCCTCTGGGCTAGTTTCTGTGTACCTTTCGTTGATTTCTGTGACTGCTTGCTTCTATTCTGTCTATTACTACACTTTTATCTTATATGTGCCCAGTCGGCCTATGATACCTACTGCGTACCTTATGCTTCGCATTTGGTGCTCACCCCTACCCCCTGCATCTTTGGGTGCAGATCCTAGCGTGGGCCATCGCCGTTAGATCACTGTGATTCGTGCTTGGAGATCTGTCGGGGACTACTTCAGACTGAGGGTGAGCTCTTGGCGATCGGAGATTAGCTTTAGTTTATCTTTTGCTTCATGTACTCTATTACCATTCAGAGACATCTGTATATATAGCTTTGGTTTATTTGCACTCCATGTATGTAGTTTGGCTCTGTACTATGATACCAGGTCTTGGGGTTTAGTTTAGTTTTCGCATATGTATATATTTATATTTCTTTTATCTGTTCTCTTCGTCTTGTTCCCTTATTTGTTAAATAGTAGCCCATTGCTAACTGTTCTGGGCTATGGGGATTGGTTCACCTACCGGGGGTTGTAGGTGCCATCATGACCGAGAAATCGGGTCGTGACATTCTTATACATGATATTTGGTATTTGCAACTCAACATACTGGGATGCAAGGTGAAAAAGTTCCCCACTATTTATTTGGGGCTTTCACTAGGGGTGAAAAGAAATGATCAGAGTATCTGGCAAGGTATCCTGGTCTTATATCAATAACCATGTCTTATGATAATTAGGTTTAGTTTCCGTAAAGCTCAAAATCTTTCATGGTTTTTTGTTTGTCCTTTTTTGGTGTTTGTGAAAACCAAATAGTGCATTAATTCATGATAGCCATAAAAAATGTACTCCCTCTGTCCTATTTAATGTGGCACCATTTAACTTGGTATGATGTTTAAGAAAAAAAAGAATTTTTTTGAAATTTGTGATCTAAAATAATTCTTAGATATTTGCGTGATTGTAAATCATTTCATTAAGAGTAAAAGAGAAATTTTAAAATTAAATTGTTTCTAATTATAGTAAGGTGACATTCTTTTTGGGGCTGACTGAAAAGGAGAGGGTGTCACATATAATGGAATGGAGGACTGATAAACCTATAGTTTCACACTTAATTTGGCTTGCCTTTTTTTTTTTAAAGTCATTGTTACTTTGTATTACTATTTACAAGTACCCTTTTTTCTTTTATGGTATTATTTTTGCCCTTCAAGTTTGTAGCTTTTGTGACTTGTATTTTTGTAATGATTGTATTCTATGATTTGAAGAGTCAAATATAATATTAATGTGAATAAAGTTCACGCAATAACCAGGTCATCAAGTGTTGCCCCATTTGTTGGTTGATACTGAGGGAAACAATAAAGTTTGCTTATTTGTAGGCAAATGGAATGTAATAAAGATGAAGCTACTAGGGCCAAAGAAATTTTTGAGCTTCATCTTTGGCCCTTACAACTTCATCTTTGGTCCTAGCAGCTTCATCTTTATTACAATCTGTTTGCCTACAAATAAGCAAACATTATTGTCTCCCTCAGATTCAACACGCAAATGGCGCAACACTTGATGACCTGGTTATTGCGTGAAGTTTATTCACATTAATACTGTTTTTGACTCTTTAAACCCTAAAATAGAAACAATACAAAAATGCAAGTCATAAAAACTACAAACATGAAAGACGAAAGTAAAACCATAAAAGAAAAAAGGGTACTAGTAATACAAAGTAACAACAACTTAAAAAGAAAGGCAAGCCGGATTAAGTATTAAACTATAGGTTTGCTTACATTTTTTATGGATCATGAATTAATACACTATCCAGTTTTCACAAACACCAGAAAATCACAAACAAGAACCCATGAAAGATTCTCAACTTTATGAAAACTAAATCTAATTAGTAATAAAACACGGGTATTGATATAACAGAGGAAAACTTACAATAATGTCTAACATTGTACATTCTAAATCTAACCATGGTACTCTGCATGCTCATTCCATGATTGAAGTACCATTGTACAAATAAAGTTAATTTACACAAATTTCTCATGTGATCCATTTTTCAGACCAAAAAAAGAGCCTCAAACCAAACTAGTTAGGTTGGCTATATGAATTCTTTGTATTAATTATTTTCTCTGAAACTAATGTAAAATTCGACAGCTAGACGAGACATCCTAAATCTTCATTTTTAGACTATTCTAAACTTAGAAGTAATAGATACTAATTTATTATTCTGAAAATCTCACAACCAAAGATTCAAAAAAACAAAAGTATTCATCACTTAAATAGAATTAATTAGAGGTATCTATATATAGATTTTAGAGTCTTGAATCAACATAGCAAGACATGAATTCAGCAAGATAACTAAATCCCTCTCAATACGGATTAAAAAAAGAATACATGAGAATAGACATAAATATACACACATAAACACACATACAAGCACACGCACAATTCAAATGAAGCAATTCAATAAAACAACACAGAAGCATTTGATTGAAAATAGTTTACCTGCAAAAGGAAGAAATCTTGAATCACATAGAGTGAGTCGTTGTTGAATTTCCACCAAAAAAAATCTTTTTTTGACTTCTAGCTACACAGAGTTGGATCATTCTGAATTTTGACAAACCCTGGAGGAATCTGCAATTTTGGCCGGTGAATACAATTTTTCATAGAAAGAGAAATAAATAGGAGAATACCCATTGTTTACCTGAATTTAAAAGTAATATTTTTAGGTTTGGTGTAGTATTTCAATCATAAAAACTAGTTTAGGAGACTTACAACTTTCTCTATCGCTAAAGTGGATCTGAAGCAACCACGATTGATTTTCAAAAATTCTCACAAGATGGATAAATTTCTATGTTTCCACAATCTAGATATCCTAGGATGCAGAGCTTGTTTCTTTATTGTGAACCTAGCCGTCAACTAATGTAGAAAATCTATTTTTCCTACACCCATAATAGCGCATTTATACACTAAGGATTAGGTTTAAGGAGAAGGACAAACCAATGGGCTAATTAGCACCCCTATGGGTTGACCCGACCCAAAAGATATTTTCAACGTTTGGCCTGACCCTATTTATTTTGATTTTTTATAGTTATGGGGAGGGAGATTTGGTAGAGGTTAATCCCTTATAATGAGTAATTTTTAAACATAGTCAAATTTTCAACTTTTTTTAAAATTTGAATAATAAATTAAATATGGGCTATATACATTAATGATAATTTTCCTTGATAAAAAAATTTCCTTATATTTTTTTCTTTCTTTTAAATCATATCCTCATAAAAGTTTTGAATTTCTTACTATAATTATTATTTCTTGAATAGAAAGGAATTCATATTAGATTTCATCTTAATAAAAGGACGAAAAGAGTTGTTGGGATGGTAAGCACCCCTCATATTCAACTCAAAATTTGTGAGTTCGAGTCACCAAGAGAGAAAAAAGAGTGAAAGTTCCCGGGGGTTATTAAAAAATATAAACATAATCTACTTCTATTTTCATAAGGTGTATAAGTAATACAATATATGAGTGATTACCCTATTATATGAACTGGCTGGCCACCAGGAGATGGCTTATACCTATCAAATGCTAATTTCCCCTCCCTTCCATCCACGAGCTCTGAAATCAAAACCAACCCTAGTGTGCCTATTGAGAAATCTTATGCATACATGATGAATGCGACGGAGGAGAAAGGTACACAAGATAATGAATCTCTACGAAAGGATATCACTATGATAGGGGAATTCCTTAAATCAAATGGACAAAGGAAGAAGTGGAAAGAATGAACCATATTGAAGAACTCCAATATGCAGTAATTAGGAAATTTTTGTTCTGATCTTGAAGAATTAAGGAATATCATTCCTAAACTATATGAGGTGAAAGAAGGATATCAGATTGGATTGATTAGGAGTAAGCATATTCTTATTTGTCTGACTCGACAGGAGGATTTTGTTAACCTTATTTTAAAGGGAACTTTCTATATCACATGTAAGGATGGGTACTCGTATCTAATGTGTACTCTAATATATGACTTTAGATTTAGGTTTAATGAAGAAACCTCAATGGCCATGGCGTGGATCTCTTTTCCTAATATCTTACCCACTTTCTTTGTCAAAAAGTGTTTATTCTCCCTAGAATTGGTAGGAAAGACTATTCATCTTGATCAAGCTACTATCAATAAGATAAGGCTTAGTTTTGCATGTGTGAAGGTGTTGGTAAATCTTAAAGGTGCTTTCCCAAAAGTTATACAAATGAATATAGAGAATGTTGATACTGGAGAAATAAGGTCTAATATGGTGTCTATAAATTATGATTATGTCCCTAAGTATTGTTTGGAATGCAAGATGCAAAGACACAACAAGGAGAATTGAAAAGTTCTTAATACTAGGAGCAAAGAAGAGCATAATGCATAACAGATTCATGACAAAGCATAAATCAACCAAGAGACATAGATTGCTAAAGTTCAAAAATTTCAAAAAGGAGGTGCCAGAATCCTCTCAAGTGGTAAAGTGATGGGGATCCAGGTAATTAGATTGTGGTAAGGGATAGGAGGGGTGTATATAGAGCCCCTCAACTAACCACCATGAAAAAGTTTGAGTCCCTCGCTCAAGAGGATAACGTACAAGCAGGTAGCAGCACAACAAAGACAAACAATACACTCATTAATGGTACAAGAAATAAAGAAAGTACCTCACATGAAAATGGGAAAGAAGGGGAGAAGATGTCAGCCAAGGAGTAGGTCTCAAAAGCATTTGGGCCGGTCTTGCAAGTTGTTTTTCATCAGTCTACTCCTCAAATAAATAGAGAATCTACAGAGGTGTCAAGTGACAGTAATGAGCCTATACAGATGAATAAGGAGCCTACAAAGCAAAAGAGCATAAGGTTGGATCAGCAAGAAGATATTCAAAGCAATAAAGTAGAGAGCAGGGGTGTCAAAGATGGGGAAGAGATAATAGATAACACTAAAGATGGGGAAAAGAGTAAAGACATGGACAATACAAAGGTTTCAAGTGCTTCAGCAGATTTGTCTTGTAAATGCAAAATCCAAGAGAAGCATGGAGATCAACACTTTACTGAAGTTGAGGAACAGTAAAAGAATTTTTCAAGTGTTCCAAGTTCTCCAACAGATCTAATATGCCCAAAGAAAAGGAGTGAGCAACATACTATAGATGAGAAGCAAGAAAGTGCTTCAGTAGATTTGTCTTTTAAAGAGAAGCACAAAGAGAAACACGTTAATGGTGATGAGGAGCAGGATTCAAGTGTCCCAAATTCTCCAACAGATAGCTTGGGTGAAACTAAGTGGAGGTCTGACCGACTGATGTTGAAGAATCAGCGGGTGAGTTGTGGTTAGGGGTGAAATGCCAGTCGCACCCAGAGCTAGCTGGTTCTCCCTGAAATGCGTTAAGGCGCAGCAGTTGACTGGACATCTAGGGGTAAAGCACGATTTTGGTGCGGGCCGCGAGAGCGGTAACAAATCGAGGAAAACTCTGAATACTAGATATGACCTCAAAATACCAGGGGGGCAAGGTCAGCTAGTGAGACGATGGGTGATAAGCTTCATCATTGAGAGAGAAAGATCCTGGATCACCTTAGTTAAGCCTGGAGAAACATAGTGAGCAGCATACTGAAGATGAGAAGAAAGAAAATAATAAGAATGTAATGGTAAATGCTTTAACAGAACTGGTTTTCAATAGCCCAGAGAAGCATAGTAAGCATCATACAATTACTAATCAGAAAAATATAGAGGAAAGCAATGGAAAAAATACAACAAAGAATGTCAATAGTGCAGATGATACAATAGTTTAGAGTAACAGCAACAACATAGCAATGGAAAAATAAGAAGATGAGAGTTATAATAATATGGCAGTACTGGTGATGCCTACAACATTAAAAACATATGAATACCAAGTGGTGAGGGTCCATACTAAATGACCAAATATTGCCTTGCATGAGATTCTTATACATAAATTAGCACATTTAGAGCCAGAGGATCTAGCAGAGATTAAGGGGGTTGAATGCTATAGTTTCAGAATGTAGTAAAGAGTAGATTTACAAAGATGCAGATCTTTCTCCAAGGGTAATAAAGATTATTAAATCAGCTAGAAAGGGCAAGAAACAGGGAGATGGAGAATCAACTAAACCTCTCAAAGTTCAACCAAAGAGATAGGTTATATCCCAATATTTAAAACATAAATGAAGGCTCTCATATGGAATATTCGGTCAGTAAGGTCTCAACATGCATTTCAAAGAGTGTAAATGTTGCATAACTTTCACAAGTTTGCATTTGTTGCTCTGCTAGAGCCTTTTCAGCCTATTAGATACATCAATAGATATAGAAGGAGACTAAGAATTCCTATGGTCACTCACAACAATAATGGGAAGATATGGGTGTTTACTAATCATGGCTATGATATTACAGTAGTGAGTAAAACAGATCAACAACTCACTGTTTTGTTGATAGATCAGAATACCGCTCTTAGCTTTTATGCAACTATTGTATATGGTAAGTGTGATAGTACTTAGAGGATGGAACTTTGGGATGTCTTATACCAACTATTAGATGGAATGGATAGACTATGACTAATTGGAGGTGATTTTAATATTGTACTCAATGGGGAAGAAAGATAGGAGGTCTACCTGTAGTGGCTACTGATTATGAAGACATTAAGACTTGTATAAAGTCTTGTGATCTTTCTCAAGTGCATTTCAAGGGAAGTCCATTTAGATGGTGGAATGGTAGGGCTGGAAATGATTGTATCTTTGAAATACTGAACAGAATTTTGATAAACACTAATTTGCAAAATATATTTTACCATTCTGAGGTCAACTATTTGCCCAGAACATGCTCGGATCACGCCCATATGCTTCTTACTTGTGATAATATAATTACCAGTAAAAAGAAACCTTTTAGGTTTCTAAAATTATAGACAGATCATGAAACTTTTAAAGATATGGTTAGGTTGAATTGGGACAACACTTGCTGTTCTAATACTTTCTTATATTTTAAGAGGAAGACGAAGAAGGTTAAAAGGGCGCTATCTATATGGAGCAGGGAAACCTTTAGGGACAGTTTTTAGCAACTTATCATTAGAGGGTATATAGCAAGAATTAAGGAGAAACTATTTAAAGAAACACCCACAGGGGAGAATAGAACTATTATGCAAAGAGCCAAAGCTGAATATAATAAATATCTTCATTTTGAAGAAATGTACTGGCAACAAAAAGCAGGGTATGAATGGTTTGAAAGTTGGGATAGAAACACCAGATTCTTTCATAGTCTGGGTTAAAGGAGAAGACAGAAAATGAAAGTGATAGGTATTCAAAATTCTCAGGGTTTATGGTTAGAAGAGGATGAAGATATAGTAGCTGAAGCAGTAGAGCATTTTCAGAAATAGTTTCAACAAGATAGGGATGCTACAAGTTTTCCCTTGTTATCTCATGTTCCTTAATTAATTTCTAATGAGGAGAATACATCTTTGGGGGTAATTCTAGATGGTGAAGAGGTGAAGAATATTGTGTTTAGACTTAATAGTGACAGCTCTAGTGGTCTTGATGGTCTTGCTGGTAGATTCTATCATGTTTATTGGGATATTATAGGCTTAGACATCATAAGGATAGTGCAGGATTTCTTTGCTAGTAATACTCTTCCAAAGTCTATAACTCATACTAATTTGGTCCTCATACCTAAGAATCAAGAATTATTCATGATACACTGGAAAATATTCTACCTGATCTGATCTCATCTAATCAGTCTGATTTTGTCAAAGGGAGGAGAATTATCGAAAATATCCTTTCGGCTCAGGAGTTGATAACTGACATCACCAAAAGAGGGAAGCCTGCTAATGTTTTCATAAAGCTTGACGTGGCTAAAGCATATGATAGAGTTCCATGGTTTTTCATTATGAAAGTTCTAAGGAAGATAGGTTTCTCTAACAGATTTGTAGATATGATTTGGAGGATAATTTCAAATAATTACTACTCTATTTCACTAAATAGCCAATATTATGGGTTCTTTCACTCTACTATAGGAGTGAAGCAGGGAGATCCTCTTTCCCCACCCTTTTTCATATTATCAGCGGAGGTTCTGTCTAGAGCTCTTAAATCTTTATTTGAAGATCCTCAATTTTTAGGGTATGTGATGCCTAAGTGGAGTGCTAATCTGAATCATTTAGCATATGCAGATGATAGAATTATTTTTGCTTCATCTCATGTTTATTCTTTGGAGAAAATCATGGTTGTCTTGTAGGATTATGAGAGGCAATCTGGTCAAAAGGTGAATAAAGATAAGAGTTTTTACTATTTCCACCATAATGTAGCAGCAGAGATCTCACTTCAGGTGAAACACTATACAACAATGACTAGAGGTTATTTTCCTATGAAATATTTGGGTTGTCCTATCACTCATTCTAGGAAAAGGAAAGGACATTATTCATATCTATTTGAAAGAGTAAAAGGGAAACTCCAAACATGAAAAGGAAATATGCTCTCATTTGGTGGTAAAGAAGTCCTTCTTTATCACGCCCCGAGCCTACACCCTAGATGTAACATGGTGCTTAGAATCACAAGTGACCCCAAGATAACCCATGGCCTAGCATAGTATTGAGATACAAACTAAAAGATAATGCAGAAGCTGAAATATGCTGAGCTCTTGAAAGAAATATTAACAGAAAATAAACTTTCATAAACTAAAATACAATAGCAGTTGAAAACTGATACAACTAACTGACTGACTGTCTATGAAGCCTCTATTAACACTGACTACAGTTAGCTGGAACATGACCCCCAACTTTCTCTAATCAATGTATAAAAACTAAAAATAAACTACTACGACTACTACTGACTGGAGTTCCCAAATAAGGAGAACTCATGCCTTGTTGACTGGAAGCTGCTATTCGTCTGACCATGATCCTGGAAGCTAGCCCTGAAACCTATATCATAAAATAATGCAGCACAAGGTATGCGGTCAGTACTTTGAATATACTGAGCATGTGAGATATGCACTAACTTAAAAATCATGAGAAATATGTATGTACTGAAAACATGATTGAGAACTGGACTAAGTATAACATCTAAAGTGCATAAGTCAAAACAATAGAATATAAGCCTTTTTTTAAAAAAGGTGTAAATCATGTTTCTGAACTATAACTGTGAGAACATGATATTTTAAGATAAGTAAAACTGTTATTTAGGGATCCATAGACTGAAAAGATGAAGTATATCTATAAATCATGAAATAGTGCAACTGGGCTGAAAGTCATGAGTCATGCTACAAGTCATGTTTAAAGTAAATCTTTTGGTGAGTTCTTTCTACTTATCATGCTGAAAATACTGATGTAGTGTACTGAATGCAAGCTGAAAGGTATGAGTTAACACAATGACCAAGTATATAAACATGCAATTGTATAATACTGAACTGAATAATTGAATACAAGGTCATGCAATAATGAATATGGACTGTGGGAGCTACTATTAACCAACATACCCAAAGTTGAGCTAACTATGGGGCCAATCTGTAGCCCTAGATAAAAGGGTGTTCATACCTTGCCAAGGGTACAAACAAATCTGATGTGGATCCACTAAACTGATGTCTACAAGGGACAAGGGTGTCCAGCTTAATTTGACAGCTGAACCCTTTGATACCTATGGTAGCACCATAGTTCTAATACTTAGGGACTGCTACTAAAGGTCTCAGCCTAATCTGATAGCTGAGCCTTCATCCCTTTGTCCGCTCGGTGCTTGGCCTACTCTCAATTGAATATAAAGCAACGAATGCAACTAAAATACTGGATAGCTCAAATATAATAATTTTCAAAGAATGAAAGACAATACTAAATATGAATTCATTTTGTTTTTCTGAAAAGCTGTAGGCTGGTAACTGGATAATTTCATGCTTTAAAACTGAGTACTAGTAGACTAGGCTGTATTCTGGAGAGAAGTTAGTTCATGTGAAAATACTACAATTTCATGCTAAGTTCTTGAAAAGAAAGCTAATTCATGCAGAAGATGTTGTAAATCCAGGATAAGTCTATTTCATCAAAATTCCAGGAATTTAATAAAATATACATAAAACTCCTTGTAATATCACTTAAACATGTACGGGGAACATATAGTATCATGAGGAATTCAGTTTTGTAAAGATATGCATAGTTGGGTAAAATCAAGCTATAATTCACTTCTTCTAAAATCTAGGGTTTTGAAATCTAACTACTGGAATTCATGTAAAAATCATTCTAACAAGAATAGTAGTCATGTAGGATCCTCGAGAGATCAAATTCAGAGGAAAACATTTGTTTAGGTAAGAACCCTAGAATCATAACTTGTAGAAATCATAACTGAAAACTGAACTTTGGGTATAAGGGTGAAAGGAGATCTTTATTGAATACTCACATACTTGGTGGATCATAATCCTTGAAGAGAACCTGAAGTTTGAAGCTTGATGGAGAAAGCCCTAGGTCTGAAGTTTGGAGAAGAACGCTCTTTTCTTCTTTGAAACAGACTTGAGAGAAAGAATGACAAAAACTGATAGATTGGAGTCATTTTACTTAATAAAATAAGCCTACAACTATTTATAGTTAGAGCGAAAAGAAGAAGGAATGGTCTAAAATATCCCTGGGAAATTAAATTAAAAACTGCTGAAATCCTCAGAATATCGAACCACAGATTGGTTGACGGGCCGTGGTTCTAAATGATGGACCGTCAACTGAGTCATGGTTCTGTCCTTGAGTTTTGGGGTTCTCTGAAGGTGATTCCACGAGTTTACAGGATGGACCGTCATTTGAAAAGACGACCCATGAAGTCACCCATGGAAATTTGAAAGAAAGGCTGAAAATTGACAAACCACGGGTCATACTATGGACCGTGGTTTTGGTCTACGGGTCATGAACCAACTCATCATTTTGAAAGTGAAAATTTTGAGTTGCAGTTCTATTTTCACGAGTCACAGTACGGACCGTGGTTCAGAACCATGGTTCATCATCCCGTCCGTAGTCACTGATAGTGCTGCAGTAAAATACCTATAACATTTTACTCTGGACTTGGATTAATGCGCGATTAGTGGCGTTGGAAAGAAGACTCAAAATTCTTTAATTTTGTGGGCACTAGGCCACCTAACACTTCATATTTTAGGAGGTGTGATCATTTGAAGATAACACTAGTTTAGTTTTTTATGAAAACTTATTTGGTTGGGGTGCTTCCAACTTAACCTGATTTTAGGAGTTTCTTACGAACATGATTCACATCCAAATCACTCACCACTCTAGGAAATGATCATTACACTCATGGAAATGGTTTGGGTATTAGCTTGAAATTTTTGGGGTGTTACATTCTTACTAGTGTTCTTCAAAGCATTCCTATTTATGTTTTATCTTCTTTCACCCTTCCTAAATGTGTTATTAAGGAACTGCACAGGATCTTTGCTAAATTATTTTGGGTAATAAAGAATCAAGTAGGAGTAACCACTGGTCTGAATAGGTTAAGGTTTATTTGCCAAAAAAAGAAGGGGGATTAGGCTTTATATCTATGTTTGATGTTTCTAAGTCTATGTATGATAAACTGTGGTGGAGATTTAGGACTCAAAATACATTGTGGTCTAATTTCTTATGGAACAAATATTGAAAGAAATAGATTTCCACTTTGGTACAATGGAAAGGAGGCTCTCAGGTTTGAAAACACATGCTAGGGGATAGGGAGTCCCTAGAAAAACACTTATGGTGGGAACGTAGAGGTGGCACTTCTTCTTTATGGTATGACAACTGGACCAATATTGGGTCCTTATACTTGCACCAGTCTTATGTGCATACTTGTCACCCTTTGAGAGATATTGGAGAGTTGTTAACAGAAGAGGGTTGGGATTTTATAGCTTTACAAGATGCCTTACCTGACTATGTTGTGGATCATATCAGGCTTAACATGTATTTTGTGCATCCTGATAATCAGGGAGATAAACTATAACAACAACAACAACATACCCAGTATATTCCCACAAAGTGGGGTCTGGGGAGGGTAAGATGTACGCAGACCATACCTTTACCCCATAATGAAGTAAAGAGGCTGTTTCCGATAGACCCTCGGCTCAAAGCAATCCAGGAGATAAAACCAATAAACAAAACAACAGATAAACACAAAACTATACTACAACAAAATAATATAAAAATCTAACTACACAAGGCACTAGCAAGTCGTCGGCGCAGAAGAAACAAAAGCTACAAGCATAGCCTTTCAACTACTAAAAAGACAACAAAACCCCGCACTCCTCCCTACAAAGAACCAACCAACCTACTAACCTACTACCGTAATTTGAGCCCTCCACACCTTCCTATCTAAGGTCATGTCCTCGGTAAGCTGCAACTGCACCAAATCCCGCCTAATCACCTCTCTCCAATATTTCTTCGGTCTCCCACGACCTCTCGTAAATCCATCCATAGCCAGCCTCTCACACTGCCGCACAGGGGCCTCTGTGCCTCTCCTCATCACATGCCCAAACCATCGCAACCTCACTTCTCGCATCTTATCTTCCACGGAAGACACTCCCACCTTATCTCGAATATCCGTATTCCTAAGCCTATCCCTCCTAGTAAACCCACACATCCAGCGCAACATCCTCATCTCAGCCACCTTCATCTTTTGAACGTGAGAGTTCTTGACCGGCCAACACTCTGCACCATACAACATACCCGGTCTAACTGCTACTCTGTAGAACTTGCCTTTCAGTTTGAGAGGCACCTTTTTATCACACAAGACCCCAGATGCGAGCCGCCATTTCATCCACCCTGCACCAATCTGATGGGTCACATCCTCGTTAATCTCACCGTTACCCTGGATAATAGACCCAAGGTACTTGAACCTATCTCTTTTTTGGATGACATGCGTGTCAAGCCTCACTTCCACGTTGGTCACATATGTCACCTCACTGAACTTGCACTCCACATATTTCGTCTTGGTCCTGCTCAACTTAAACCCTTTAGACTCTAGGGTCTTTCTCCAAACCTCCAATTTGTCGTTAACTCCTTCGCGTGTCTCCTCAATCAAAACTACGTCGTCTTCAAATAACATACACCAGGGCACCTCACCTTGAATTTGCCGCGTCAATATATCCATCACCAAGGCAAATAAAAAGGGGCTAAGGGACGATCCCTAGTGCAATCCCATCCCCACAGGGAAATGCTCAGAATCTCCCTCCGCTGACCTAACTCGAGTCTTTGCGCCATCGTACATGTCCCTAATCACCTTAGTGTATGCCATGGGTACCCCTCTGACCTCCAAGCACCTCCAAAGAACCTCCCTGGAAACTCTATCGTAAGACTTTTCTAGGTCTATAAACACCATATGCAAATCCTTCTTCCTCTCCCTATACTGGTCCACCAATCTCCTCACGAGATGAATAGCCTCAGTAGTCGACCGTCCTGGCATGAAACCGAACTGATTCTCAGAAATAGTCACAATTCCTCTTAACCTCAACTCCACAACACTCTCCCAAACCTTCATGGTGTGACTCAACAACTTGATACCCCTATAGTTATTGCAATTTTGGATGTCACCCTTATTCTTGTACAATGGAATCATCGTGCTCCATCTCCAAGCTCCAAGCATCTTCGCCGTCCTGAAAATAACATTGAACAACCCGGTCAGCCATTTCATCCCTACGCTGCCCGTACATTTCCAAAAATCCACCAGAATTTCATCCGGTCCGGCCGCTCTACCCCTATGCATCCTACGAATAACACCTCTCACCTCCTCTACCCTAAAACTCCTATAATAGACATTGTCACAGTGCCTCTCCGAATGCTCTAACTATCCCAACATAATGCCTCCGTCGCCCTCTTCATTTAGGAGCCGATGGAAGTAAGTCTGCCATCTCTTCCTAATGAGCACATCCTCCACCAACACTTTACCATCCTCATCTTTGATGCACTTCACCTGATCAAGGTCCCGGGCCCTCCTCTCCCTAGCCTTGGCTATCCTATACAACTTCTTATCTCCACCTTTACCTTCTAAAGCAGCGTATAAGCTCTCGAAAGTTGCAGTCTTAGCAGCTGTATCCGCCAACTTAGCCTCTCTCCTAGCTATCTTTTACTCCTTCCTAATCAGGGAGATAAACTATGTGGACTATTTCTAGTACAGAGAAATTTAGTGTTAAAAGTGAGAGAGATGTTGAGACAAAAGGCTGACGTGAATGATGATTTAAAACATTTATGGATTAAAGGATTACCATTCCAATTCTCTTTTCTATCTTGGAGAATTTGGCTTGGTAAACTTCCTATGGCAGCTTTGATGCACTCCTAGAATCCTAACATTTCTCAAAAAATTGCAGGTGTTGTTCTATTCCAGTGGATGAGACTATTGAGAATCTATTTCTAACAGGTGAGGTAGCTGTCAAATTCTGGGATCATTATCTTAAAGTTGTTGGTCTTCTAGGACCTATGCTAAATCTAAAAACAAACTATGAGAAGATAGTGGTCTGCAAAAGGTGGTTTTAGAATTCAAATGGTGTTTCAAGTTGTGCCCATTGTGATTTTATGGTGCTTGTGGAAGAGAAGGCATACTATTTTACATGGTGGTTCATTCTCAGGAGGGAAGGTTATTTGGGAGATTAATGACACTATTTTAAAGGTGAATAAAACCAGGTTCAAAAGAGATATTGGAAGGAACAATTGGCTTGATGTCATTAGTGATCTACAGGGGCACATAAATACTTATAGTATCAAAATTGTGAGATGGATACCTCCTCCTTATAATTGGTTGAAATGCAATACTGATGGAGCATTTAGGGGTAATCCATGGCCTAGCTCTGCAACTTTTTGCATTAGAGACTATTCAGGTAACTTGGTTGCGGCTAAAGGGTTCAAATTACAAGATACCACTAATTTGGTAGCTGAAGCTAGGGCTATTAGAGAAAGTTTGGTTTGTTGTATGGAGCATCGGATAAGACATGTAATTATTGAAACAGACTCAATGGCCATGGTACAGATCTTGGAAGAGAGGTGGGATATTCCTTGGAGTGTGACATTGGAGGTCAACTCTATAAATTATTTGAGGAGGTCTTTATCAGCAAGAGTACAACATTCCTTTTGGGAAGGAAATACTATTGCTGATTATTTTGCTAACCTAGTTTTTGTTTTTGCAGGTGATTATCAATTTAACCACTTTCAAGACATTCCTATAAAGGGAAGGAGAATACTAAATTTGGACAAAAGCGGCACTCCTCAAATAAGAAGAAGATTAACAGATTGACATTTAGTATTTTAATACAGTAATAGCAATTTTATGCAGGTTACTATTTATGGGAGAAACACTATGGAGTCAGTTGTCAGCACCTTATTTCCCTAATTAATATCTGAAGTAATTTTGTAGTTGTTTGAGTATTTTCTCCTGGTGAGAGCTTGAGGTGTTCATCTAATGCCAAACCAGGACATTAGCTTTGAAAAAGGGAATCTGTTGGCTCCTAGTTTTTTCTCTGTAGTCTGCAAAAGTTCACAAGGCATATAGATACTAAAAGGTGTGACTTTCTAATCCCAATCTTGATTTCTGGTGGTGGTATTTATCTATCTAGAGGTTTAATCCACCAAGATCTAGAGAGGAGAAAGAAACCTGATTGATAGTAGCTAACCTCTAATACTTAGCTTAGCATCGAAAGTACAGGTCCCCAAATAATCCTGAGCTATCGAACATAGCTCTGAAGGCTTCATTTGGAGATTCTTTTCCTAATTGTAAGCAGCTAGGTCTCAGCACCATACAATCCTCCCTTTTAGCAGATCCACAATCAGTAATTGCCTAGACTAGACATCTCACCTATTTACTTTATTTCTAATGGTGGTATTATGCTCAATGAGGTTCAACCCATTGGGGCATGGTACTAGGTGAGATACGACTACTCTAAGCAAGTACTTTGGATATTCTTTTGGTTACAGAGTGGGATGAAACTACAGTAGACTTGTAATGACCCTCTAGGTTTTTTTTTGTGCTTTTCCTGCATTTTAATCCTTCCTGCAGTGACTACAGGTTATTTATGACTGGCTGGGACTGATGGTTCAGTGCCCGGGCTATTCGTTAGATTGTTATGGCCATTTCTCTATTTTAAAATTTAAACTTAGAAAATCATTTATTTTGGTCAACTTTCTTGGTAAACATGCTTGGAATCAAATTCCATTAGTTCCATTAGCTCCAGAATAGGGATTTTCTTCTAGTGGGACCCTTGGTTGGGGTCTGGGAACTTTTGGTTTGGTTTTGTCTTATTTTCTGTGTTTTCAAGTCAGTTTGGCTTGTAGGGTTGAATTTGGTTAATATTCAGAGAAGACAGCCTTAGATGGAAGTTTCGTCAGTGTTGTTGGCTCTGAAATGTCAACTTTGGGCTAGTGCGACCTTTGGTTCAGCTCCCGAGGCTTTTGGACTTGATTTTGGCCTTTGGGTTTCATTTTTGGAAAGGTTGGCCAATAGTAAGTTTTGAGTGTGGGACCCATTTTTCATTAAATCGACCTCTGTTAGGATTTTTATTAATTCCATTGAGTCCAGAATGTTGTTTTTAGTTCAATAGCTCAGTTCGTTTGTGTTCGCGGAACCTCGAATGTATTCCCAGGGGTCCATCCGTTGAAAGTTTGGCTAAGGCATGGTTGCAGCATTGCTGCTTGCTGGTATGGCGCCAGGGTGGGAGCCTTGTCGGGCCTGCGCCGGTGCTTCTGTGCTTGCCTATGCACACCTATATATCTTCCAGTGCTGGCAAGAAAGCGCACCTACAACACCTTGTCCGCTGTGGCCTGGCCACTCCTGTGGCGCCTGGGCGCCCTACGCCTTGGCGCTAGCAGCTATAAGATGGCCATCCTTTAAATTTTGAGTCATTTCCCCTGTCTTCCTCAACTCAGTTTTCCTCCATTAATTAGAGCTCCAACCTCTATCTTTATACTGGTTCATCCTCAGAGCTTGGTGGCTCATATAATTCCAGTCCATGGTCGATTCGTGTACGCTAAATTGGTAAGTTTTCGCTCCAAAAATCCTTAATTCTCCATGTAATTCCTTCTTGATCAAGAGGAGGGTCACTTTTGGGCCCCTAAATGAGTCCCATTCATGCTCAACTTTTGATCAAGGTTCTTAACCCGTTGTGAACATAATTATGATTTTTATTTTTTATTTCATCGCGCGAGCCCCGAGGGTCATTTTCTAACCTGATTTCTGGCCCAATTTTTTGTATAGTAATATGAGTTTCATTCTTCTTGTCTTGACACCTGGAATGTCTTTGTGATAGCATGACAACTTTCTGAGGTGGTTCGGAAGGGAAAGGAACATGAGTGACAGTTTGTGTTTGTAGTTCGACCTTGAGGTAGGTTCCAGTTTACTTTCCTAGACTTAGTCTAGTTGGATTTCATATATTATAAGTTACTTGAATGTTAGGTTGGACTTTAGTTAGAATTAGGCTTAAATCATGTGACTTGTAATAAATTGGCCATTTCAAATATTAGATTAGAATTATTACCATTATCCTTAGTCTAGGAGCTCGTAGTATTATTGTGGCTAGCATAAAATTCTTAGTATGCTTTTAGGAGATTATAGAGGTACAATAGATGCGTTTAGTTATTTTCATAGTTATTTTCCATTCTTCTTGCCTTATTGCCGGTTGTGTGTGTAACTGCGAGCTTGAGGCCATAGTTGTGATTTGGGTGGAGTTTCCAGGTCAGTTCTCTTAATTGGAGGGTATTTTCCCCTGTTTTGCCTTGTCGTGTGCTATATTCTCTGAACATGGAAGTTTATATGCTCATATTGCATTCTCATGCCTATCGGTACAGAAAGGAAGATTTTTGAGGTTTTTGATTCCAAATTTGGGATTTTACTATGGTTACCATGATTTTCAGATTCCAAAGGAATTATCTTGGGTTTTACTACTAGTTTTGGAAAGGAAAGGAAAAATATTACTTCTATATCGGTCCAAGGGATGTTCTCGGACCTTTTCTCTGCTTTACTTATATATATATATATATATATATATATATAGTCCGATGTGGTATTTTGGACCGCCAATATGTTATTTTGGGTTTTTACTTTCTATATATATACATTCATAGTTTGATGAGTTATTCTGGGCACCTGATGTGGTATTCCGGGCTTATACTATTATGCACTCATGCATCACATCATCTTCCATCGCATTGAATTGGGTTGAGTGTACTTGGATTGTCGATTGCCTGGATTGGTTTTGTTATTATTTCCTTGTTGTCAGTTCGGTTAGTTATGTTTTGATTTTATAACTAGATTTTGGTGGATCCCTATATTTAGCTTACTCTTTTGTAATTTATATTATATATTATCTTTCTACACTCGATCGGCCTATGATGTTTACAGGGTACCTATTGTTTTGATAGGCATATTATACTCTACATCATTTTCTGATGCAGCACCTAGTACGAGCCACCCCATTGATCCTCCTATCATTCGAGGCTAGCTATTATTCGGATCGTGGTGAGCTCTCGCCATTTTGGCAACTTTTACTACTTTCCTACTATATTTCTATCTATATTTTGTATTTTGAATAGACAGAGTCTGTTGTTTAGTTACTTCGTACTTTAGATGCTCTTGTACTGGTGACACCAGGTCCGGGTTGGTTCTTATATATATTTTTGTCATCTTGGTCACTTTAGGGCCATCTATTTATATTTAATACTGTTGGTAAGTATCTATTCTATTGGCCCCATTTCCTTTATATATCTCTTCCGCTTACCTTATTTAAACTGCTTCTTTATTTTTTATGTGGTTGGGTAGGCTTGCCTATCGGGGGTTATGTAGGCGCCATCATGGCCCAGTTTTGGATCATGACAGAGTGGTATCAGAGTCCTAGGTTTACCGATCTCTCCAGTACAAGAGTAAAGTGTCTAGTGGAGTCTTGTGGATCGATACAATGATGTTTGTATCCAATATAGAAGAGGCTATAGGACATTCCTAGGAAAGATTCCATTTTTGTTTGATTCTTTATCGTGTTTCCTTGACTTTATCAACTTCTAAGTATCCTTGTTTCACTCTTTCTCAGATAATTCAGATGAGATTAGCAGTGGGTAAGGACGAGGCCCCTGCACCTGCAGTTAGAGCCCCAAGTAGGGGATGGGGTAGAGGTCAACCTAGAGGTCAAGGTAGGGGATGGGTTGCGGTGCGAGATCGTGCCTAGACTAGGTTACCATCACCAGAGCATGAGGTTGGGGTTGAAAAGGTTCAGTATGATCCAAAGAGTGTAGGGCCAGCCTAGTATTTGGCAGGTTTCGTGACTACTCTAGTGTTATAGGACACCTTGGTTTGATTATTTTGGTTTCTTGAGGGTATGACTCTACCACCAGCTTTTCCAGGTACTCTGATTGGTTCTCAGGTTAAAGATGAGGCTCAGACTTCAGCCTAGGCTCTGGCACAGGGTTGAGGAGCGTAGCCTGCTACTGCAGCTCCTAGATTGGTGGTATTGTCAATCCCTACAGTTGTTCCACCTATTCTAGCCAGGCCCGTTATGTCTTCTGAGGGGCATAAGATGCTTGGTACATTTCTGAGATTGGGTCATTCGAGGTTTTCAGGTGCTTCTAGGGAGTATGCGCACGAGTTTCTGACTAGGTGCCAGGAAAGATTGCATAATTTGGGATTAGTTGAGTCACATGGAGCAGATTACACTCCGTTTCAGCTGGATGGTCTAGCAAAATAGTGGTGGAGGTCATATGTAGCTTGTAGTCTAGCTGGGTCACCTCTGCTTACTTTGGCCGAGTTCTCTGCAACTTTTTTGGAGAAGTATATACCGCATTGCATGAGAGAGCAGTTGATCGATCAGTTCTCTGGGTTGTAACAGGGCTCCATGTCTATTTCTGAGTACGAGTCTCATTTCTATTAGTTAGCTAGGCATGCCACTATGATTCTTCCCATCGAGCATGGGAGAGTACGCCACTTTGTCTGGGGGTTGACTTTGCGGTTTTTCTTGGCTATAAAGGGTATGGTAGCTTCAGGCCAGTCCTTTCTAGAGGTAGTAGATCATTCCTGCACTATTTAGGGTTAACTTTATGAGGCCCAAGGTGGCAGCGATAAGAAGCCCAGCCATCAAGGCAGTTTCAGCGGTTCACAAGCTTGTGGTAGAGGCTACCTTGGTAGAGGTCAGCACCAACAACATTTCTAGCCGAGCCAGCCTGTTCAGGAGGCATTATAAATTGCTAAGGGTCAGGGTAGCTAGAGTATTAATCCTATTTTATGAGGTGCTCATTTATGGTCCACAGGTCATGGTAGTCATTTTGATTCAGTCGGGTCTTCACAGCAGAGTATGTATGGCCCGAATTGTTTTGAGGGTAGCGAGATAGGCCACTTTGCTAGAGAGTGTCCATCAGTGCAGCACCTTAGGTGACATAATCATATGGTTCAGGCCCCTAGGGCTCTAGTACCTCTACTCAGAGGCGGTGTGCAGGGTAGTAGAGGTGCTCTCCAAGGTACTAGAGGTGGTCCTCAGTCTGGTAGATTAGGTGGTCGGGGCAGTCGGGGCCACATGTATGTAGTTTTGGGCTGGACAGAGGTCGAGGCTTTAGATGTTATCATCACAAGTATGGTTTCTGTCTGCCATCAGTCTACTTCTGCTTTATTTGATCTGGTGTCTACCTTCTCCTATGTATCTGCTTATTATGCTACTCATTTGGATTCTACTTGTGACTCCTTACATGCTCCCTTGCGTGTAGCTACCCGAGTAGAAGATTCTTCAGTAGTGGATCAGGTGTACCAGGCTTTTGTGGTGACTATTTTGGGGTATGACACATGGGTAGAATTTATTGTGCTTGATATGGTTGATTTCGACGTGATTCTAGGCATAGATTGGTTTTCTCCATATCATGCAGTCTTGGATTGGTTTGCCAAGACTGTTACTCTATGGATGCCTAGTATCTCTCCTATTGTATGGAAGGGTGTTGATCGCCACATGCTGAGGGGAGTTTTATCTTTCTTAAGCGCCCAGTGGTTGGTTAGAAAGGGGTGCTTACCCTATCATGCCTACGTCTGTGATACTAGTGCCACCACACCTCCACTTGAGTCAGTTCCTGTGGTTTGCGAGTATTTGGATGTCTTTCCTTCTGATCTTCCGGGTCTTCATCTTGATCTTGACATTGACTTTGGTATTAATGTTGAGCTAGGCACTCAGCCTATTTCTATTATGCCATATTGGATAGTACCAGCTGAGTTGAGGAAGCTTAAGGATCATCTCTAGGATCTACTGAGTAGGGGATTTATCAAGCCTAGTGTGTCTCCATAGGGTGCTCCAGTTCTATCTGTGAAGAAGAAGGACGGGTCTAATCGTATGTGTATTGACTACAGGAAGCTGAATAAGGTGACAATTAAGAACAGATATCCGATGCCGTATATTGATGATTTGATTGATTAGTTACAGGATGCAACAATATTCTCTAAGATAGACTTGAGGTCCAGTTATCACCAGTTAAGGATTAGGGCTGCGGACATCCCAAGATTGCATTTAAGACTCGATACGGCTATTATGAGTTCCTAGTCATGTTTTTTGGGTTGACTAATGCCCCAGTAGCTTTTATGGAGTTGATAAACCATGTGTTCAATACCTACTTGGATTTTTTTATGATTGTGTTCATTAATGACATTCTGATATATTTGAGGAGTAGAGAGAAGCACGAGCAGCATCTTAGAGTTGTACTTCAGACCTTGCGAGACCATCAGTTGTATGCCAAATTCACTAAGTATGAGTTTTGGCTTGAGTTTGTGGCATTTCTAGGGCACATGGTGTCCAAGGATGGGATTATGGTGGATCCAGCATAGAGTGCGGTAGTTTGTGATTGGACTAGGCCTACTTTTCCTACCGAGGTTTGCAATTTCATCGGGTTGGCATGTTACTATAGACAGTTTGTGGAGGGGTTTTCTTCTATAGCAGCTTTGTTGACTAGATTTACTTAGAAGAATGTTTCCTTCCAGTGGTCAAATGAGTGTGAGGTGAGTTTTCTGAAGCTCAAGGCCTTATTGACTTCAGCTTTGATTCTTACTCTTCCGGTCGAAGGTCTGGGGTTTACAGTGTACTGTAATGCTTTTGGTGTTGGTTTGGGTTGTGTGTTGATGTAGCAGGGCCAAGTTATTGCTTATGCTTCTAGACAGTTGAAGATTCACATGAGAAACTACCCCACTCATTACTTGGAGTTAGCACCGATAGTCTTCGCATTGAAGATTTAGAGGCATTATCTGTATGGCGTGCATTGTAAGATCTTCACTGACCTTCGTAGTCTTCACTATATTTTTAGCTAGAAGGATCTAAATTTGAGGGAGAGTAGGTGGTTGGAGTTACTGAAGGACTTTGACATCTCTATTCTTTATCATCCAGGTAAGGCAAACATGGTAGCGGATGCATTGAGCCGTAAGGCAGTTATTATGGGTAGCTTGGCTTTCATAGCATTAGAGGAATGACCATTAGCTTGTGACATCCAGTCCTTGGCTAACAGGTTGGTTAGACTTGATATTTCTGAGTCTGGTCATATTCTTGCGTGTGTTGAGGCTAGATCTTCTTTATTGGAGTAGATTCAGTAATAATAGTTTGATCATGCGAGGTTGAGGATCATTCGTGACAAGGTGCTGAGCGGTGAGTCCAGGAAGACAACCTTAGATTCAGAGGGTGTTCTGAGGATTGAGGTTTGTATCTGTGCTTCTAGAGTTGGTGACCTAGTCAGGTTGATCTTAGAGGAAACTCATTGTTCTAGATATTCCATCCATCCCAGGATAGCTAAGATGTGTCATGACTTAAGGCAGCACTATTGGTGGTGTGGTATGAAGAGAGATATTTCAGCTTTGGTGTCTAGGTTCTTGAATTGTTAGCAGGTGAAGTTTAAGCACCAGAGACCAGGTGGTTTGACTCAGAGGCTACCCATTCCAAAGTGTAAATGGGAGCGGATAGCTATGGACTTCGTAGTTAGTTTGCCACATACCTTGCAGATATTTGATGCTATTTGGGTCAGTGTGGATAGGTTGATGAAGTCCGCTCACTTTCTGTTGGTTCATATTTCCTACAGTTCCAAGAGGTTAGCTCAGATCTACATTCGTGAGATTGTCCATTTGCATAGTGTGCCAGTTTCTATCATTTCTGACTGTGGTACTCAGTTCACTTCTCATTTCTAGAGGTATATTCAGAGAGAGTTGGGTACTAGAGTCGAGCTTAGCACCGTTTTTCATCCATAGATAGACGTTCAGTCAAAATGCACTATTCAGGTTTTAGAGGATATGTTACGAGTCTATGTTATTGATTTCGGAGGTCAATGGGACCAGTGCTTAGATTTGGCAGAGTTTGCATATAATAATAGTTATTATTCCAGCATTCAAATGGCTCCATTTGAGGCATTGTATAGTAGATGGTGAAGATCTCCGGTGGGTTCGTTTGATGCTTTTGAGGATAGGTTGTGGTAGCAACTTGCTTTGTGATTGTATGGATAGAGTTCAGGTCATTCCGGAGAGACTTTGTACTGACCTAGAGTAGGCAGAAGAGTTATGATGACCGAAGAGTTTGAGATCTAAAGTTTATGGTTAGTGATCGTGTGTTCCCTTGGGTCTCGCCCATGAAGGGCGTGATGAGGTTTAGGAGGAAGGGTAATCTCAGTCCTAGGTTTATTAGGACGTTTGAGATTCTTTAATGTATTAGGGAGGTTGCTTATAAGTTGGCCTTGCCTCCTGCTCTTTCTAGTGTTCATCCGGTGTTCTATGTCTCTATGTTGTGTCGGTATATTCTGGATGAGTCTCACGTGCTTCAGTGGGATTCGATTCAATTGGATGAGTCTCTAGCCTTTGAGGAGGAGCCTGTTGCTATTTTAGATAGGCAGGTTACGAAGTTGAGGTCCAAGGAGATTTTGTCTGTTAAGGTTCAGTGATGGTATCATCCTGTTGAGGAAGCTACTTAGGAGATTGAGACCGATGTACAGACCCGCTATCCTCGCCTTTTTGATTCTTCAGGTATAATCTTTTCTCGAACTTTCGAGGACAAAAGTCCTTTTAGTAGTGGATGTTGTAATGAACCTCCAGGTTAATTACTTTTTTTTGTGCTTTTTCCATATTTCAAGCCTTTCTGTAGCGGCTACAGGTCATTTATGACTGTGCAGGACAGATGGTTCAGTGCCTGGGATGTTCGTTAGGTCATTATGACTATTTACTTATTTTAGTGTTTGAATTTAGGAAATCCTTGACTTCGATCAACTTTCTTAGTAAATATGCTTAGAATCAAATGCGGATAGTTCTGTTAGCTTTGAAATAGGGATTTTGGCCTAGTGGGATCCGAAGTGGGGGTCTGGGAGCTTTCTGTTTGGTTTTGTCTTGTTTCCTATGTTTTCAGGCTAATTTGTCTTGTAGGGTTGAGTTTGGTCAATATTCAAAAAAGATGGCCTCAGATGGAAATTTCGTATGTGTTGTTGGCTCCAAAGTATTGACTTTGGGCTAGTGGGACTTTTGGTTCGAGTCCCGAGGCTTCCGGACTTGTTTTTGGCCTTTGGGGTTTCATTTAAGGAAAGGTTGGCCAATAGTTGGTTTTAGGCGTGGTGGCCCACTTTTCATTAAATCGACCTCCATTAGATTTTTTGTCGATTATTTTAAGTCTTGAATGCTATTTTTAGTTGAATAGCTCAGCTCCTTTATGTTTGTGAGACACCAGATGCATTCCCATGGGTCCATCCGTTGAAAGTTTGGCTAAGGCATGGTTGCAACATTGTTGCTTGCTGGTATGGCGCCAGGGCGGGCGTCTAGCCGCTCCTGCACTAGCACTTCTGCGCCTGCCTATGCGCGCCTACATGCCAATCACGCTGGCAAGGCACCACGCCTGCATGCCAGTCACGCTGGCAAGGCACCACGCCTACATTCCAGTCACGCTGGCAAGGTACCGCGCCTGCGTACCAGTCGCTCTGGTAAGGCACCGCGCCTGCGTACAAGTCACACTAGAAAGGCACCGGGCCTGCGGTGCCTTGGCCATTATAGCTTGGTCGCTCCTGTGGCACCTGGGCGTTGTGGTGTGTGCGTGCCTGCGCCTGCTTGGGCGCCCCTGCGCCTTGGCGTTGGCAGCTATAAGTTGGCCACCCTTTAAATTTTCAGTCATTTCCCCTCTCTTCCTCAACTCATTTTTCCTTTATTAATTAGAGCTCCAGCCTCCATCTTCTACTGGTTCATGCCCAAAGCTTGATGGCTCATATAATTCCAATCCGTGATCAATTTGTGTACGCTAAATTGGTAAATTTCCAATCCAAAAATCCTTAATTCTCCATGTAATTCCTTCTTGATCAAGAGGACCTCGGGGTTGTTTTGGGCCTCAAAATTAGTCCCCTTTGCATCAGCTTTTGAGCAAGGGTTCCTTAACCCGTTGCAAACCTAATTGTGATTTTTATTTTCTATTTCATTGCATGGGCCCCTATGGTTATTTTCTGACCCTATTTCCAGCCTAATTTTTTTCGTATAATAATATGGGTGTCATTCTTCTTGTCTTGACACCTGGAATGTGTTTGTGTTAGCGTGGTAGATTTTTTAGGCTGTTCAAAAGGGGAAGGCACACGAGTGATGGTTTGTGTTTGCGGTTCATCCCCAAGGTAGGTTACGGTTTACTTTCCTAGACTGAGTTTAGTTAGATTTCATATATTATAAGTTACTTGAACATTAGGTTGAACTTTAGGTAGAATTAGACTTAAATCCTCTGACTTGTAATAAACTGGCCATTTGAGATATTAGATTAGAATTATTACTCTTATCCTTAGTCTAGGGGATCGTAGTATTGTTGTGGCTAGCATAGAATCCTTAGTATGCTTTTAGGAGATTTTAGAGGTAGAGTAGATGCTTTTAGTTATTTTTGTAGTTATTTTCTGTTCTTCTCGCCTTATTGCCGGTTGTGTGTGTAACTATGGGCCCAAGGCCATAGCTTGGATTTGGGCGGAGTTTCCAGGTTAGTTCTCTTGATTGGAGGGTATTTTGCCCTTTTTTGCCTTGTCGTGTGCTATATTCTCTGAATGTGAAAATTTACATGCTCATACTACATTCTAATGCCTATCGGTAGAGAAAGAAAGATTTTTGAGGTTTTTAGTTCCAAATTTGAGATTTTACTATGGTTACCATGATTTTCAGATTTCAAGGGAATTATCTTGGGTTTTACTACTGGTTTTGGAAAGGAAAGGAAAAATACTACTTTTATGTCAGTCCAAGGGATATCCCGGAACTTTTGTCCGCTTTACTTGTATATATATATACATATATATATATATATATATATATATATATATAGTATGATGCGGTATTTTGGACCCCCGATGTATTATTCCGAGTTTTTACTTTCTATATATATATATATATATACACACATTCATAGTCCGATGCATTATTCCGGGAGCCCGATGCAGTATTCCAAGTTTATACAATTATGCACTCATGCATTACATCATCTATCATCGCATTGAATTGGCTTGAGTGTACTTGGATTGTCGGTTCCCTGAATTGGTTTTGTTATTAGTTCCTTCTTCTTGGTTAGGTTAGTTCTATTTCGGTTTTATAACTAGATTTAGGTGGATTCCTGTATTTATCTTACTTTTCTATAATTTATATTATATATTATCTTTCTGTGCTCGGTCAACCTATGATACTATAACACCCCAAGGTCTGAACCAGCTACTGGACTTTACTCAGCAGGAAAATTTCAAAAAAAATCAAGTTTCCAGGAACCACAGTTAAGATTACGGATCATAGTTTGGAATGACGGTCCGTTGTTTCGATCATAGTTCCAATTTCCAAAGGACTCCTAGTTCATGGTCCAAGAACCACGATTCAGACCACGAACCGTAGTTTAGAACCACAGTTTGTCCTGTCAGTCGTGGTTTCCCTTAATCAGAGGACCATCAGTCCAGGGCTCAGTAACCACGAGTCACACAATGAAATGTCGTTCTGAACCACGGTCCGTCCTATCACTTGTGGAACCAGAACCTCAGAGGACCTTCAGTCTAAGTCCCAGGAACCACGAACCACATGATGAACCGTCATTCTGAACTATGGTCAATTTTGTGGAGTCGTGGTTCCATCAGATCAGAGAACCCCCAAGACCCCTGGACAGGACCATGACTCAGTTGACGGTACATCGTCCAGGACTACGGTCCATCAACCAAGCCGTGATCCCTGAGTCACGAGTTTTAGCAGAGTTCTTTTAAATTTCCTTGGGGTATTCTGGACTTTTCCTGCTTCTTTTAAGGGTTCTGCTATGTCATTTTGGTTATTCTAAGCCTAATTAATTAGCCAAAAACTACCTAAATCACCTATTCTCCTACATATATCAAATACTTAGAAAGAAAAGGAGAAAAGAGGCGAAAGTTTCTCTCAAGAACAAGCAGAAGGTTCTTTCAAGCTCAGCCCCAGAAGGTTCTTTCAAGCTCAGCCCCAAAACCCAAGGGATATCTCCATAGATTCTTCTCCAGGTATATGGGAATTCAGTAAGGGCTTAGTCCGCCCTTATACCAAAAACCCTCAGACTCTATTAATAATTTTGATGAACTTAGAAACTAGGGTTCTTGTCCTTTTATGCAGATTGATTTAGAAATCCATGTTCATGATTTCATACTGTTTTAATGACATATACTGATTTTTATTAAATTTCTTAGACATTTACAAAGTTTTGGTAAATCAAGGATTTAGCAATAAATTATAGCATTTTTCTAAAAAGTGTTAGCTTTCTCCAATACATAACCTAAGATTATCAGTATGAGTTCTAAAAATAGAATTTAGTCAGTTTTTAGTCTACTACAGCATTTCAGAAAAACAGAGATTTTTGACAAGTCTAGTCCTGATTTAGAAATTCTGGATTTCAGTTTTGAAATGAGCTATTAGCATTCAGTTTGAGGGTAGTATTTAGCACTGAGTTCCACCAGGGTTCAGTGTACCCTGACGTCCTAGATCTTCATGCCATCATAGGTTTATAAGTCTCTTCCGTTAGGTATTAGATTTAGTGATCACGCTCCAGTCATGCCTCTATACCCTGGCAAGGTATATTGGGTCCTCTCGATGGAGCGTATACATCGGACTCCATGTTTAGCTCACGTGGTTTATGTCGGTTAATAGACTCTCCCATAGTATTAGTTTCAGTAAGGTACTTCAGGCCTGTAGTTTATACTTATTCTCAGCTTCCAGTATGTTTTCAGTTTACTCTTGCATTTTGGCTTTTTATGCATGATTACATTTTGGGCATATGTGTTATAGTTCAGTTCAGTTTACATACTTGATCAGTATTTTAGCATATTTATATATACTCATTCAGATTTTCATACCCCTCATGCTCAGTACATCCGAAGTACTGACGCATACTCTATATGTTGCATCCTATCATGATGCAGGTTCAGGTTCTCAGCTACACCCTTGTGATTAGCTCTCCCCAATTCCATATCAGCGACAGTCAGTGGTGAGTCCTCATCATCCGAGGACATATCTTTTATATGCTTTTTGAGTTAGTCAGTTTGTCTTTACTTTCAGTATATAGACTCAGCTAGGGCTTGTCCCAGTAGCTCATCAGTATTAGAGGCTTTCAGACATATAGTCAGACTTCAACTTATGTAGTATATTTGATTTTTAGACAAACTATCATTTCAGACATTTTTAGAATCATTATTCCTTTCATTTATGATTTATACATTTATGTTTTTGTTTGTTTAGAATATTTTCAGTATGCTTGTGATATGCCAGACTCAAGGTTAGCTTGGGGTCACTTGTGATCCTAGGTCCCATGTTACGTCTAGGGGCTAGCCTCGGGGCGTGAAAAACTTTGTATCAGAGGATCAGGTTCAAGAGTCCTAAGGTGTCTAAAGTTTGCACTAAGTAGAGTCTTTTTCATGGGTGTAAAGCGCTCCACACTTATGAGGGAGAGGCTACGAGGTGTTTAAGAAAAACTTGACTTCTTTCATTATCTTTATCGTGTGATGAAGTTTAGTTCAGTTTCTCCTCTCTAATCCATTCGTTATGCATTTGAGATCATGCCTCCTCACCGAGCTAATGCCCGCAATACTAACGCTAATCCTCCATCCCCAAACCATGAGGTTACAAATGCAGAGTTCCATAATGCGATCTAGTTGTTGGCTCAGACTGTAGCTAATCAGGATAATCAGCAGGCCTTTGTTCCTAGCAACCAAATTGGTGGATTAGCTGTATCCCAGGTCTCAGATTTTGTTTGCATGAATCCGCCAGAGTTTCTAGGGTCAAAGGTTGGTGAGGACCCACATAATTTCATTGATGAGATCAAGAAGATTCTTGAGGTGATGCAAATGACTGGTGCTGATAGTTTTGAGTTAGCATCCTCTCAACTCAAGGATGTAGCTCATATCTGGTTCACAAAGTGGAAAGATAATAGGGGTGTGAATGAAGCTCCTGTGACATGGGACTACTTTACTAGAGCTTTTCTGGATAGGTTATTTCCCAGAGAGTTGAGGGAGGCTAAGGCCCAGGAGTTTATGAATTTGAGGTAGGGTTCGATGTCATTCCAAGAATATGGGTTGAAGTTCACCCAGCTTTCTAGGTATGCCCCACATATGGTGGTCGATCCGAGGGCATAAATATGCAAGTTCTTGTTTGGAGTATCCAATTTGGTAGAGATAGAGTGCAGGAATGCTATGCTAGTAGGGGATATGGATATCTCTAGACTGATGACCCATGCGCAGTAGGTTGAGTAGGATAAGCTTAAGGAGATGGCTATGGATAATAAAAAGGCTAGGACAGGCAACTATGAATATTCTCAGCAGAGGTCAGGCGGTGGGAATCGCTCACAGTTCTAGCAGAGGTCGGTAGGCCCAGTGCCTTTCTCAGCTAGTGCTTCATCTCCCAGGCCCCGACAGGATCAGAAAAAAGGAGCACCAGGCTCTAAATCTCAGGGCAGTGTTTCAAGTAACCGCACTTTTCCAGCCTGCTCCAAGTGTGGTAAGAATCATCAAGGTGAGTGTTTGGCTGGCAGAAAAGGGTGTTTTGGGTGTGGTCAGCTCGGCCATAGGTTGAAGGAGTGACCTTCTGCCAGGAAAGGACAGGGAGGTAACAGATCTCAGTCTACCACTTCAGCAGCTCCAACAAGGCACACAGCTCAGCAGAGTACTACTTCTGGCACAGGTGGCAGTCAGCGTCAGAACCGTCTCTATGCCATGACTTCATGTTAGGATCAAGAGAGTTCACCAAATGTAGTCACTAGTATGTTAGCAGTCTTCTCTCTTGATGTTTATGCCTTGTTTGACCCAGGGGCTTCCCTATCTTTTGTAACCCCATATGTTGCATGTAAATTTAGAGTCAGTCCTGAAAAACACTTAGAACCCATCCCAGTCTCTACTACAGTTGGTGAGTTAGTCCTAGCTAAGAGGGTGTATAGAGATTGCCCAGTTTTAGTCATTCATAAAGTCACCTCAGCAAATTTAGTAGAGTTAGATATAACCGACTTCGATGTCATTCTTGGCATGGATTGGATATATGCCTATTATGCCTCAGTCGACTGCAGAACCAGAGTTGTGAAATTCTAGTTTCCAAATAAGCTCGTCTTAGAATGGCAGGGTAGTCCTCCAACATCAAAAGGTCATTTCATATCTTACCTCAAAGATAAGAAGATGATCTCAAAGGGTTACATCTACCATATAGTATGGGTTAAGGATTTCGAGTCCAAAAACCCACCTTACCAGTCAGTTCCAGTAGTTAATGAGTTTCTAGAGGTGTTTCTTGAAGATCTGCCTTGAGTCCCTCCTAAGCAGGAGATTGACTTTGGTATAGACCTTCTTCCAGATACGCAGCCCATATCTATTCCTCCTTACAGGATAGCTCCAGCTGAGTTTAAGGAGTTGAAAGAGAAACTCAAAAACCTTCTAGATAAGGGCTTCATCAGACCCAACATCTCTTCATAGGGTGCTCTAGCTCTCTTTATGCGTAAGAAAGACGGTTCCCTCAGGATGTGCATAGACTACCATCAGTTGAACAAAGTCACAATCAAGAATAAGTATCCCATCCCCAGGATTGATGACTTGTTCGATCAGCTTTAGGGTGCCAGCTACTTCTCCAAGATTGACCTCAGATCCGGTTATCATCAGCTCATAGTTAAAGAGTGTGACATTCCAAAGACAGCCTTCAGAACTTGATATGGTCATTACAAATTTGTGGTTATGTCTTTTGGACTAACGAATGCTCCTGCAGCTTTTATGGACTTGATGAATAGGGTGTTCAAGTAATATTTTGACATGTTCATTATTGTCTTCATAGATGATATTCTAGTCTACTCGCGGAGTGAGAAGTAGCATGCTAATCATTTGAGAGTGGTATTGAACACTCTCAAGGACAGACGGTTATTCACCAAATTCAGTAAGTGTGAGTTTTAGTTGCAGTCAGTCTCCTTTCTGGGTCATGTAGTGTCTAAAGAGGGTATTTGAGTGGATTCTTAGAAGATAGAGGCAATAAAGAATTGGCCTAGACCCACCTCTCCGACAGATATTAGGAGATTTTTTGGTTTAGCTGGTTACTACATGAGATTTTTCGAGAGGTTTTCGTCAATAGCTTCTCCATTGACTAGGCTGACTCAGAAGAAAGTCAAGTTCCAGTGGTCAGATGAGTGTGAGAAAAACATCCAAGAGTTGAAAGCTAGGTTGACCACAACCGCAGTTTTGACTCTACCAGAGGGTCCAGATGGTTTCATAGTATACTATGATACGTCCAGAGTTGGCCTCATTTGTGTTTTGATGCAGCATGGTAAAGTCATTGCTTATGTCTCCAGACAGCTTAAGACTCATGAGAAGAACTACTTGACTCATGATCTCGAGTTAGCAGCAGTTTTCTTTGCCTTGAAGATTTGGAGACACTACTTGTTTGGTGTCATGTAGATGTGTCTACTGACCATAAGAGCCTTCAGTATGTGTTCACACATAAGGAGTTGAATCTTCATCAGAGGAGGTGGATAGAGCTTCTCAAGGACTATGATATGAGAGTGCTTTACCATCCGGGTAAGGCCAATATAGTAGCTGATGCACTTAGTAGGTTGTCCATGGGGAGTATGTCACAGGTTGAGGAAGGAAAGAATGAACTAGCCAAAGATGTTTACTGGTTTGCTCGGTTAGGGGTTCGCCTCAAAGATTTGTCAGAAGGTGGTGTCATTGTTCAGAATGGGTCAGTGTCTTCATTGGTAGCCAAAGTGATAGAAAAGCAAGACAGCGATCCCATCTTACTTCAGCTAAAAAGTGTTGTCCAGCAACAGAGAGTAGAGGTTTTCTCCCAAGGGGAGATGGTGTACTTCATTACCATGGTCGGTTATGTGTTCCTAATGTAGGTGATTTGAGGAAGCAGATTTTAATAGAGGCTCATAGCTCGAGGTATTCTATCCATCCTGGTGCTACCAAGATGTACCATGACATATAGGAAGTCTATTGGTGGAATGATATGAAGAGGGACATTGTTGATTTTATGGCTAAGTGTCCCAACTATCAGCAAGTGAAGGTAGAACATCAACGACCAGGTGGTATGACTCAGGAGATGGACATTCCTAATTGGAAGTGGGAGGTGATAAATATGGACTTTATTACAGGTTTACCTCTAACTCGTAGGCAGCATCATTCTATTTGGGTGATTGTAGATAGGGTGACTAAGTCAGCCCACTTCTTGGCTGTCAAGACTACCGATTTAGCAGAAGACTACGCCAGACTCTACATCCATAAGATAGTCAGGTTGTATTGAGTTACCTTATCCATCATCTCAGATAGGGGTACTCAGTTCACATCTCAGTTTTGGAGATCGTTCCAGAAGGGCCTTGGTACTCAGGCTAATCTTAGCACAATTTTTCACCCACCGACAGATGGACAGGCAGAGGGTACCATTAAGACTTTAAAGGATATGTTGAGAGCTTGTGTAATCAACTTCAAAAGTAATTGGGATGATCACTTACCTCTTATAGAGTTCGCCTACAATAACAGTTTTCGCTCTAGCATTCAGATGGCTCCGTATGAGGCACTCTATGGGTGAAGGTGTAGATCACTTATAGGCTGGTTTGAGGTAGGTGAAGCAGCTTTGATAGGGCTAGATTTAGTCCATGAGACAATGAAAAAGGTTCATCTTATTAAATAAAGGTTGAAGGTAGCTCAAAGTCATCAGAAATCTTATGCAGATGTGAGAAGAAGGGAGCTAGAGTTTGAGGTCGATGATTGGGTTTTTTTGAAGGGAAAGCTTAGTCCCTGATATGTAGGCCCTTACAAGATTTTGAGAAGAGTTTCCTAGGTGGATTATGAGTTGGAGTTGCCTGCAGACTTAGCATCGGTACACCCAGTCTTTCATGTATCTTTGTTGAAGAAATGCATTGGTGATCCAGATTTAGTTGTGCCTTTAGAAAGCATGGGTGTGAGGGACAGTCTCACCTATGAGGAGGTTCCAGTTGAGATTCTTGACCATCAGGTTCGTAGGTTGAGAAATAAGGAAGTTGCTTCAGTAAAAGTTTTGTGGAGGAATCAGTCCGTAGAGGGAGCTACTTGGGAAGAAGAAGCAGCCATGATGGCCAAGTACCCTCACCTCTTTCCCTCTGATTCAGTTTCAGCTTAAGGTAATAGTTCCTCTCCAGTTCCTCAGTTTACCCCTATATATTTCAGTCCCCGTATCATGTTCCCTTAGCTATTCTTGCATTTCAGCATATTTGCATATCTATGGAACTCAGTTCAGTTAGATATCAGTTTCTAGTACTCAGTTGGTAGGGATTGTAGCTCTTTCCCTCCAAGTTCAGCTTGTTTAGTCTTCATTCGAGGACGAATGATCCCAAGGGGGAAATATTGTAACACACCAGGGTATGAACCAGTTACTGGACTGTACTCATCAGGAAAATTTCAGAAAAATTCAAGTTTCCAGGAACCACAGTTAAGATTACGGACCATAGTTTGGAACAACGGTCTGTCATCTCGACCATAGTTCTAATTTCCAGAGGACCCCAGTTCATGGTCCAGGAACCACAAGTCAGACCACGGATCGTAGTTTAGAACCACGGTCCATCCTATCACTCATGGGTTCCCTTAATCAGAGAACCATCAGTCCACGACTCAGTAACCATGAGTCATACGATGAACCATCATTCCGAACCACGGTCTATCCTGTCACTCGTGGAACAAGAACCTCAGAGGACCCTCAGTACAAGTCCCATGAACCACGAGTCATATGATAAACCGTCATTCTAAACTACAGTCTGTCCTGTGGAGTCATGGTTCTCTCATATGAGAGAACCCCCAAGACCCCTGGACAGGACCATGACTCATTTGACGGTTCATCATCCAGGACTATGATTTGTCAAACAAGCCGTGATCCCTGGGTCGTGATTTTCAGCAGAGTTCTTTTAAATTTTTGAGGGGTATTCTAGACTTTTTTTACTTCTTTTAAGGATTCTGCTACATCATTTTGGTTATTCTAAGCCTAATTAATTAGCTAAAAACTACCTAAATAACCTATTCTCCTAAAAACATCAAATACTTAGAAAGAAAAGGAGAAAAGAGGCGACATTTTCTCTCAAGAACAAGCAGAAGGTTCTTTCTAACTCAGCTCCAAAACCCAAGGGATTTCTCCATATATTCTTCTCCAGGTATATGGGAATTCAGTAAGGGCTTAGTCTGCCCTTATGACCAATACCCTCAGACTTTTTCAATGATTTTCATGAACTTAGAAACTAGGGTTCTTGTCCTTTTATGCAGATTGACTTAGAAACCCATGTTCATGATTCACATATGATATTCATACTGTTTTAATGACATATACTGATTTTTATTGAATTTATTAGACATTTATAAAGTTTTGGGAAATCAAGGACTTAGCTTTCTCCAAGACTTAACCTAAGATTATCAGTATGAGTTCTAAAAACAGAATTTAGCCAGGTTTTAGTCTACTACATAATTTCAGAAAAATAGAGATTTTTGACTAGTCTAGAAATTCAGGATTTCAGTTTTAAAATGAGTTATTTGCATTCAGTTTGGGAGTAGTATTTAGCATCGAGTTGGACCAGGGTTCAGCATACCCTCACGTCCCAGAACTACGTGACATTATCATTTTATAAGTCCCCTTTGTTGGGCATTAGATTTTGTGATCACGCCATACACTTAAGGGGGCATTTCCACACTTAGATATAGAATGCTAAAAGCACGCATAGACGCACTATAGTCATGCCTCTAGCAAGGTATATTGGGTCATCTCGATGGGGCATATACATCGGACTCCACATTTAGATCACGTGGCTTATGTCGGTTAATAGACTGTCCCACAGTATTAGTTTCAGTAAGGTACTTCAGGCCTGCAATTTATACTTATTCTCAGCTTCCAGTATATTTTCAGCTTACTCTTGCATTTCGGCTTTTTATGCATGATTACATTTTGGGACTATGTGCTATAGTTCAGTTCAGTTTACATACTTGATCAGTATTTTAGCATGTTTATATATACTCAGTCAGCTTTGCATACCCTTCATGCTCAGTACATCCGAAGTACTGATGCATACTCTATATATTGCATCCTATCATGATGCAGGTTTAAGTTCTCAACTTCATCCTCGTGATTAGCTCGCCCCAGTGCCATATCAGCGACAGTCAGTGGTGAGTCCTCATCATCCGAGGACATATCTTTTATATGCTTTTTGAGTTAGTCAGTTTGTCTTTACTTTTAGTATTTGGAGTTTGTTGGGGGCTTGTCCCAGCAGCTTATCAGTATTAGAGGCTTTCAGACATAGAGTCATACTTCAGCTTATGTAGTTTAGTTGATTTTCAGACAGACTATCATTTCAGACATTTTTAGAATCATTATTCCTTTCATTTATGATTTATCTAGTTATGCTTTCGTTTGTTTAGAATTCTTTCAGTATGCTTGTGATATGCCAGACTCGGGATTATCTTAGGGTCACTTGTGATCCTAGGTCCCGTGTTACATCTAGGGGATAGCCTCGGGGTGTTACAGATACTTACTGGGTACCCATTATTTTTGTACTCATACTACACTTTGCATCATTTTCTGATGCAGCACCTAGTACAATCCACCCCAGTTGATCCTCCTATCATTCGAGGCCAACTGATGTTCGGATCGTAGTGAGCTCATATTACAACCCAACTACCGGACCGTGCGAGCACCTACTCGAAACACTTAGATAGGAGAACCCTTACCCTCGGTCCAACAGACAATGCAAAAATTATATAAACCATGTGAAAATAGTCTTTTTAATCTTAAGAAAAATGTTTATAACCTAAAACAGTAAACATCCCTTTACAAACTTGAAAACAATCCTCCCTAGGAATCTGGTCTAAACAGGTACAAGATATCTAAAGGAAAAGTACAGAAAATGTAAAAGAGACACAACTTCTGTCATGGAGTCGAAGGACAGAAGCTTCTAGAGATCACCATCGTCCGATACATATGAAACATCACTGACCTTGTAACAAGACTATACCCAAAATGTATAGCAAGTGTAGTATCAGTACTAAACACACATACTAGTAGGCATTATCGGTCGACATGAATCCACTATGTACCATCATATAAAAATTCAAGAGAAAGTATACAATCATCTATAATACTCCAGTCCTTCATCACCCACCTTACCAAAACCCAACATCAACCCTACCACGAGCTTATACATCATGACATTTACACCTATGGACTTACTTTTTCCGTCCCCAGCCTTCTCATCCCATTTTGCTGCCAACTCCACCAGTCGGAGACTCTACACCCTAACACCTAAGACTTCTCAAGTCACACTTAATACGTAGACACGCTACTATGTCCAGACCCAGACAACCATTCTGTGACTCAAGGCAACCTCTACGACTCAACAACCAAAAGTAAACCCAGTTAATTGCCAACTAGACCACATACATACGTAAATACTACTTACAATGCCCAAACAGCCCTAGAGACCTCTGGGATAATACCCAATAGACAACGACAGCCAGCAATACAACTAGACTCTAGTCCCTCCCCTAGATTACCAATCACATGTAACAAGTTTAACATCCATTGCACAATACACCTTGACAATAACATATACTTCTTTTGAATAACCCGGACCAACTACTGATCCCTAAGACAACACCTAAGTGTTTAACATGCAATCCCGGTCTACACTATGACCAACCCCACGGTTATGTACAACCATTCGGCCTCTCTAGGACCATCATGCAATAACCACATATCAATAATGCAATTCGGTCCACTCACAGAACCATCATCAGAATACAATCAATTCAAATACAATCAAATTCGTACCAGGCGTGGTACCCAAGCTAATTATAAATAAACTCGTATCAGGCATGGTACCCTAGCGAACCAATAAATATCTCTTACCAGGCATGATATCCGAGCTAACTAATATGTAACCTGTAACAGGCATGGTACCCGAGCCAACCAAATGTCACACACAATCCAACAAGTCAATAAAATAATGAACAACATCACACTTGTAAACCAACAAGCAACCAAACCTAGTTCATTTCACATAATTGACACAGGATAGCTAGACATTCAGAATCCCATTTCTTAAGCATGCAAACTCATACAATACTAAGCGATAGTACATGAACACATATTGCATATTGGGAAAAATATTAACCATCACCTACCCAACAACCGGATCCACAACCCTAACATTGACTTTCTGTACGGAGACTAAATCCCAGCTTACCCCCAAGATACGCATCTAGCAGACACATGAAATCCAAATACTTCTCTTAAGACAGATACGACATGGGGAAAGCATCCCCTAACATTATCACCTCAACCCTTCTTGTTTACTCTACTTCTTTTACATTAAATCATTCCTGAAACTACCTTTTACTAGTCATTTAATTATCCATGACATTTTTCGATTCCCCAGACCTTCCTAACTATCTAGTTCCTGGATTTCTAGTATTCCACCCAACATAACAAACACAACCAACTCAGAAATGACAATACCTCATCCCAACCCTACCATTTCCCATTCCAAAACTAGTCAAACACAACAATCCTCCAGACTCCGTGCCCAAAGGCCTAAACATGAATTCTCCTTTCTGTCTATGCAATAATATAGAATGGAAACAGGGCTAAGTCTACTCAATGAAAGGAAACCTAGCCTACCTGGATGCGAAGCAGCTGTGTACGCATATTTTGGCTCCGTTAAGGCATTTCCTGATGTATGACAAGCTCAAAATTTCTGGTTTCGCATCTTTTTAACTGGAATCCCTTCTCCCTATAGCTCCCAAGCTTGGGAGAATCCTAGGAGGGTTTTTAGAGTAACTCTCGTGTGTTTTCCAACTGAGGAGGAGAAGACTTTTATAAAAATTGCGTAATCTACCTTTTATTTTCCGCCATACCGCTATAGCGGCTGGCTAACCGCTACCACAGTGGTGCTATAGCAGAAATTTTTTTGCTATAGCAGAGTGTCATCAGCCTGGATAAACTTCAAAATCTAAAAAAATTTGTCACGTCACCCCACTTAAATTAAAACGTATTTAGTCAGTCCTGAAACCCGTGATATCATGATTTTTAAAATAATAATGGGTTAGGTCGTTATAGATCCTGGTGTTTTGGATACTTTTACTACTTCTCTTCTATATTTCTGTCTATATTTTGTATTTTGTATAGATAGAGTCTGTTGTATAGCTACTTCATACTTTAGACGCTCTAGTACCGGTGACACCAGGTTCGGGTTGGTTCTTATGTATATTTTTGTCTTCTTGGTCACTTTAGGGCCATCTATGTATATTTAGTACTGTTGGTATATATCTATGCTATTGGCCTTATTTCCTTTATATATCTCTTCTGCTTTTCTTATTTAAACTGCTTATTTATTTTCTGCGTGGTTGGGTTGGCTTGCCTACCGAGGGGTTATGTAGGCACTATCATAGCCTAATTTCGGATCGTGACAAGACTCAATCCAATTTGTCCGTAATAACAAGATTTTTATTGTGAGATATGGAGCCTAAGTTGAGAAGATAAAATCTTACCTCTTTTTTTACTGGTCCAGCCTCAACTCACATCGACCATAGCATAGCCCTCAACTCCTTGACTGTAGCTCCTTGAATGTTAAAATGAAGTGAGAATTCTTCTTCATTGAAAAAGTTTAAGGTCACGAGGAACTCAGCAGATTCCCATTGTGTGTAGAAGCTGAGCTTTATCTTCCCCCATCTATGTGGGCATCGCAGCTGCTCAAAAGAGATTTGGAGGCTCACTTCTTTAGAACTTTCCTAATTTGACAGTTCATTTTCTTTATTTCCTATTGTTTTTGTTCATCTTCAGGATGGTTTTATTTTTGGGTCAACTGTTAGGCCATCTCTTTTCCCTTATTTCCTTTTGGGCCGTTGGCCAATGTACATCTCTTTCTTATTTATAAGATCTAGTGGCTTGGCCACCTTTAATTTAAAAAAAAAAGATTTCAAATCACTATGATTTGAAATTGAAATTCTTTTTTGGACATGCAATTTAAATTTCTTAAGTTATATTTTTTCTCATAAACATAAAAAGACCCAAAATTGATTCTGATCTTGAGAAAACCAGAATCAACCAATTAATTGGGCTGAGTTCAAAGTTATTTTTGGAGTTCAAGCAACTGAATTTCACTTCAAATGGCTTTTAGATATCATATTGTGAATCAGATAACCTCATCCTCCATAAGAAATTTAAAATTGGAAATTACGTTCTATTGTACAATAGTCGATTAAGACTATTTTCAGAAAAATATAAGTCACATTGGACAGGATTGTACATCATAAAAGAAGTGATCCCTTATGGTGCCATTGAAATACAACATATAAATGGAGGAAAAAAATTCAAAGTGAACGGCTATCATTTGAAGCCTTATGTCACAAAATTTTTGAAAAACAGGCTTCTACAATTCTCTTTACTTAAACAGAACACTAATAAAGTCGAGTTGGCGAGGTTAATCTTAGAACTACTTGCCTCTTCTTCCTCTAATCTCTTTAGAAATTATTTTTAATACAAATTATTTCCTTTTTAAGTAATTATATATTAAAAATGGGGAAAAGTTACAAAAACAAATTCGTATATTTTTATTTTATATATTTGTGTGTAGGGGTATTCATAATTCGATTTGGATTGATTTTTTATTAGAAAAAACAAAAAACTAATTTATTCGATTTTTAAATTTCTAAAATCAAATCAAATAAAAAAAATCATTTGTTTGATTCTTGTCGGTTTGATTTAACTTTTTACCAAACTGTGAATACCTCTATTTATGTGTATGGGTGTAATCGATAGACTATATATATGTATAAAAAGGCAAGCTTTCAAAAAAAAATAAGAATCAAACATCTAAAGTTTCTATATATATATATATATATATAGTATATATATATATATATATATATTATATATATATATATATATATTGTGTGTGTGTATTTCTATTATATTAAAAGAGTGAAGTTAGGGACGACTGGGGGTAGAATGGTAATTTCACACCTAACATAGTGACATTTAGATATTTTCTCACTTTTATTAATAGTATAAAAACATCTAGACAAGTATACAATTTTACATAAATATCCAACTTAGAGCATCGTACATTGTGCAATGAGAAACTTTTTATATAAAAAAATAAATTATCATGTAGAGTGAATAATCTAGAAAAATTAGCTATACTTTTAAATTGAGTCAGTCCTCGTAAATGTTGGCCACATATCCTTTCATAGTATAACATTTGACACATATCTTTATATAGATATGCTATATTAAGAAGATATTTACCATCTATAGCAATAAAAAAAATTTATTGGACACTTATAATACATTTATAATACAATTTTAATATATATTGCAGAAAATAATTTATAAAAACACATATAATACAAGTTTTATTCATGAATAATACATTTATCACACACTTTAATAGACTTATAATTCATTGTACCAATTTCTTACCAAACAAGCATAACACATTTTAAAACACTTATAAGACATCTATATTGCATGCATAATTTACTTTTAATACATTGTGCAGATTTATCATAGTATTACTATGTATTGCTATAGATGGTAATAAATAAAAATTATCGCTAAAAGTAGTAAATATTTTATAAAAGATACTCACTCATGTAAATTTTTTATAATAATATTATAATATTGGGCTCATAAATGGGCCTTCCAATATATATATATATATATATATAATATATATAAGAGTCAATTGGGAAAAATTATATATTTTATTTATACTTATCTACGTGGAGGCTTAAGAATTTTACTTTTTACAAGTAAAATTACATGTCTATTCGATCCTACTTACACGTATTACTTTGATGGTAAGATAGCAAAATCAGTTTGAAGAGTACAATTTTAATATACCAATTAGTAGTATTTAAGTTATTTTTTATAAAAAAGAAGTTTTTATACATCATAGTAATAAAGTTACAAATATGGACATGTATTTAAGTTGCTTCAGGGTTTTTGTGGTCTGCGAGAATGCAAGGTGGTTGATTGAGAAATATGCGAGTTTTTCATTTTGAAAAGTTAGAAAGTTGATATAGTTGACTTTAGTCAACATCCATAGAAGTTGAGCTCATATCAAAATTTCGTCAGTGACATCAGCTCCAAAATATGATTTTTAGGTTAGTAGAACTATTGGTTTGAGTTTCGAAGCTTTTGATTTAGTTTTGAGTTATTATTTAAAAATTTAGAGATTTCTAAGTTAGAATTGACTTTTGTCTATATTCAATCAATATGACCTTGTTTGGGTATTTTTATGATTCCACAGGCCCAGAATGTATTTTACAAGTAGTTTGCACTATTAATTTGTGCTAGGAGGTCTCGAATGAGTTTTGGGTATGTAACAACCCTCATGTTGATTTTTATTTTTTCTTGCATTTTAACTATTTTGCCCCTCCCCATTATTGTATTTTTGTATTTGGAGCCTGCGGGAGTGGGTGGCATGGTCCCCAAGGTGCTTGGTTGGTTTTTAAGAATGTTTTCTTATTTTGGAAGGCCTTCAAGTTGATATGGTTGACTTTGGTCAATATTTGGGGTCCGGAGCGTCATATCAGAATTCTATCAATTCTAGTAGCTCTGGAATGTCATTTTTAGGTTAGTAACACTGTCAGTTTTGGTCTCGAGGTGTTCGAATGCGTTTTCAATAGTTGGTTGAAAAGTTTGAAATTTTGGCCTAGAATTAACTTCGGTCAATATTCATTGATAACGATCTATGTTGGTGAATCTAATGATTCTATTCAGTCCAGAATGTCAATTTTGGTGTAGTAGCTTAGTTGATTTAGGTTTGGGAGGTTCTAAATAATTTTCGAGTATCCATTTTTGGGGAATTTTCTTGTCTTTCCTATTGCTGGTATACTGCATATGGTATGAGAAAAATTTCTTCTTCACGTGCGCGGCCAGCCTAGCGTGTTCCCGATGAATGAAAAACCTTAGGCATTGCATACACGGTTGGGAGGTTCGCATATGCGATGAAGGGATTTGTTGGTTAGAGTCGAGTCTTTCTTTAATCTTTGCGAATGCGACCAGACCACTGCACATGCGATGTGTCCGGGTCGGTAAGCTTTGGAACACAAAGGAGGTCCCGTGTCCGCTAAGAAGGGCAACTGGTAGTGATTTAAAATATTTCCTTTTTCGGCCATTAACGCCATACTTTATTTTTAGAGCTCTAGAACTCAATTTTGGGTAATATCAAAGTGAGATTTTGAGATTTCATCATTTGGGTACGTTCTAAAATTATTTTTATACTTTCCCCGATGATTATTTCATGATTTTACTTTTAAATCTTTATTTTTCAACTTAGAATTTTGGTGTTTTCCTGGTTAAAGTAAAGTTTGATAAATTGATGATTTCAAACCCATTTTTAACTCTATTTATTTTCAATTAAATTTTAGATTTGAACTCCTTAACTTGTGGCTTAACTGATTTTTCTAATAAATTTCTGATTTTACCCTTCTGTGCTCGGAGTTGACTTTTGAGTTGACTTGTGGGTTCGTCCTAGCTCTGTGACTGAGGTTAGGAGTTTCGTGGGTCTTTCTAGCTACTATCGCAAGTTTGTCAAGAATCTTACTTCTATTGCTACTCACTTGACAAGGTTGACTCACAAGGAGGTGCCATTTATTTGGTCGGAAAAGTGTGAGGAGAGCTTCCAAAAGCTCAAGACACTTTTGACTACATCTCCTATTCTTTTATTACCAGTTCAAGGTAAGGATTTTGTTGTATTTCATGATGCTTCACATTTGGGTTTGGGAGTTGTGTTGATACAGGACATGAATGTCATTGCTTATGCTTCAGGGTAATTGAAGCCTCATGAAAAGAATTATCCGACCCATGATTTGGAGTTGGCAGTGATGGTGTTTGCACTTAGGATTTGGAGATTCTATCTTTATGGTGTCAAATGTGAGATATTCACAGACCATCGCAGCATGCAGCATGTGTTCACGCAAAGGGACTTAAACTTGAGACAGAGGAAATGGATATAGTTGGTGAAAGACCAATGAGATGGAAGACGCATTGAGTCGTAAAGCGGTAAGTATGGGCAGTTTGGCCTGTCTGAGGGTGTCAAGGCGGCCCTTGGCTAGGGAGTTTCAAACTCTAGCATCCAAGTTCATGCAGCTTGGTATTTTTTAAAGGGGTGGAGTGTTGGCTAGTATTGAGGTGAAGTCAACTTTTTTGGATGAAATCAAGGCCAAATAGTTTGAGGATGTGCAATTGAATAAACTCCAAAACAAGGTGGTGTCTAGTGAGTCTTCAGACACCACACTTTATGCGTGTGGAGTATTATGGTTTAGAGGGCGAGTATGTGTTCCTCAGGTTGGTTGTTTGATTTAGAATGTGCTAGTTGAATCTCATGGTTCGCGATATTCTATTCATCTAGGTGTGACCAAAATGTATCGGGATTTGAGGTAGCTTTATTATGGCCTGAGATAAAGAAGGACATAGTGAAGTATGTATCCAAATGTCACAACTCTCAATAGGTAAAGTACGAACATCAAAGGCTTGTGGGTTTGCTCCAAAGGATGCCCATTCCTGAGTGGAAGTGAAAAAGGATAGTTATGGACTTCGTGGTAGGTCTTCCTAAGACCTTGGGAAAGTATGATTTAATCTGGGTTATAGTGGATAGATTGACTAAATTAGCCAATTTTGTTTTGGTTAGAGTAGATTATAGCTCTAAGCAGTTGGCCAAGATCTACGTCAAGGAGATAGTGAGGCTACATGGGGTGACACTTTCCATTATTTCAGACAAAGGTACGCATTTCACTTTAAATTTTTGGGGCAGGTTGCACGAAGAGTTAGGCACCTAACTCACTTTTAGCACAGCCTTTCATCCTTAGATTGATGGACAGTCAGAGAGGATGATTCAGGTAACTGAGGACATGTTGAGGGCATGAGTGATCAACTTTATCTGCCATTTGGATTAGTTCTTGTTGTTGTGTGAATTCTGATATAACAACAGTTATCACTTTAGCATTGACATGGCTCTATTCGAGGCACTCTATAAAAGGGGGTATAGATCGCCCATAGGCTAGTTTGAGGTTGGTGATAGGAAACCTCTGGGCACTGATTTGGTAAAGGAAGCTCAGGAAAAGGTGAGATGTATCTAAACCAAATTATTAGCATCCCAGAGCAGGAAAAATAAGTATGCTAACCGAAAGGTGAGTGACATGTTGTTCCGGGTAGGTAAGCAAGTTTTGCTGAAAGTGTCATCTATGAAGAAAGCCATAAGGTTCGGCAAGAAGGGTAAGCTTAGCCCTCAGTATATCGATCCATTCGAGATTCTCCGAGATGTGGGGTCGGTAGCATACAAATTAGCACTGCCACTAAGCTTGTCAAGAGTCCATCCGATATTCCATGTATCCATGCTTAAGAGATACCATGGGGATGGGGATTACATTATCAAGTGGGATTCTGTTTTGTTAGATAAGGATCTTACTTATAAGGAGGAGTCGATTTCCATTCTTGATCGGGATGTCCGCAAGTTGAGAAAAAAAGAGATTAGATCGGTAAAGGTTCAATGAAAGCATCATCCGGTTGAATAAGCCACTTGGAAAACTGAGAAGCACATGCAAAATAAGTATCCTTACTTGTTTGAGGATTCATGTACTATTTAATTTCTTGACGTGGCTCATTTTTCTTGTTTGATCATTCGGGAATGAACGATGGGTAAATTAGTATTTATTTTAATGACCTTTTTCATCATTATGAGTGAGCTAATCATGCAAGAATCGGGGTTAGAAATTTTTTAAAATCAAAAGTTAAAATTTTCAGGCTAGGGTAGTCTTGGATAAAATCCGAGAGAGGTGTGTCCTAGGGTAATCCGAGAAGGGATCAGGAAAATGCATAAATGCTAGCTTGTTTTTATGTTAGCTAAGATAATAAGAAATCTATAGCACTTTTTAGATGTGAATTTAAGTAAGCAAAACTTCCAATATCGGACCTGTCATAAAAGGGTTAGTCCAGGATATCATTGTTTGAGAGTGTATTGCGAAAAAAGCAAAACTGGAAGAATTTCTGAGTTTCTACCTTGCCATACCCACTATAACGGGTGGCAGGCTTCTAGGAGGCCATCACTACAGCAGAATAATTCCCACTATAGTGGAAGTCTGAGTCGGTCAACCCCGCTATAGCAGGAGCCTTCTGCTATGGTCGTACCGCTATCGTAGCATTGGGTCACTATAGAAGGGTAAATCATTGTTAATGCATGAACTTCCCAAAAATATTCATTATTTCACAAATACATTTTGGAGAAGGCTGTGGCGATTTTGTGGCAAATTTTACTAGTTTTCCACTAGGATGCATTCCCGGGGGTCCACCCGTTAAAAGTTTGGCTAAGGCATGGCTGCAACATTGCTTCTTGCTGGTATGGCGCCAGGGCGGGCGTCTAGTCGCTCATACACCGGTGCTTCTATGCCTGCCTATGCGCGCCTGCATGCCAGTTACGCTGGCAAGGCACCGCGCCTGCGTGCCAGTCACGCTGGCAAGGCACCACGCCTGCGTGACAGTCATGCTGGCAAGGCACCGCCCCTACGTGCCAGTCACACTGGCAAGGCACCGAGCCTGCGGTGCCTTGGCCATTGTAGCCTGGCCGCTCCTTTGGCGTCTGGGCGTTGTGGTGTGCGCGTGCCTGCACCTACATGGGCGCCCCTGCTCCTTGGCGTTGGCAGCTATAAGTTGGCCACCCTTTAAATTTCCAGTCATTTCCCCTCTCTTCCTCAACTCATTTTTCCTCTATTAATTAGAGCTCCAACCTCCATCTTCTACTGGTTAATCCCCAATGCTTGATGGCTCATATAATTCCAGTCTGTGGTCAATTTGTGTACGCTAAATTTGTAAATTTCCACTCCAAAAATACTTAATAGTCCATGTAATTCCTTCTTGATCAAGAGGACCTCGGGGTTGTTTTGGGCCCCAAAACGAGTCCCATTTGCATCAGCTTTTGAGCAAGGGTTCCTTAAACCGTTGCGTACCTAATTGTGATTTTTATTTTCTATTTCATTGTGTGGGCCCCAATGGTTATTTTCTGACCCGATTTCCAGTCTGATTTTTTTTGTATAATAATATGGGTGTCATTCTTCTCGTCTTGACACCTAGAATGTGTTTGTGTTAGCGTGGTAGATTTTTGAGGCTGTTTAAAAGGGGAAGGCACACGAGTGATGGTTTGTGTTTGCAGTTCAGCCCCAAGGTAGGTTACGATTTACTTTTCTAGACTGAGTTTAGTTAGATTTCATATATTATAAGTTACTTGAACGTTAGGTTGAACTTTAGGTAGAATTAGACTTAAATCCTCTGACTTGTAATAAACTGGCCATTTGAGATATTAGATTAGAATTATTACTGTTATCCTTAGTCTAGGGGCTCGTAGTATTGTTGTGGCTAGCATAGAATCCTTAGTATGCTTTTAGGAGATTTTAGAGGTAGAGTAGATGCTTTTAGTTATTTTTGTAGTTATTTTCTATTTTTCTCGCCTTATTGCTGGTTGTGTGTGTAACTGTGGGCCCAAGGCCGTAGCTTGGATTTGGGCGGAGTTTCCAGGTTAGTTCTCTTGATTGGAGGGTATTTTGCCCTTTTTTGCCTTATAGTGTGCTATATTCTCTGAACGTGGAAATTTACATGCTGATACTGCATTCTAATGCCTATCGGTAGAGAAAGAAAGATTTTCGAGGTTTTTTGTTCCAAATTTGAGATTTTACTATGGTTACCATGATTTTCAGATTTCAATGGAATTATCTTGGGTTTTACTACTGGTTTTGGAAAGGAAAGAAAAAATACTACTTTTATGTCAGTCCAAGGAATATCTCAGAACTTTTGTCCACTTTACTTATATATATATATATATATATATATATATATATATATTTATAGTCCGATGCGGTATTTTGGACCTCCGATGTATTATTCCGAGTTTTTACTTTCTCTCTCTCTATATATATATACATTCATAGTCTGATGCATTATTCCGGGCGCCCGATGCGGTATTCCAAGTTTATACTATTATGCACTCATGTATCACATCATCTTACATCGCATTGAATTGTCTTAAGTGTACTTGGATTGTCGGTTGCCTGAATTGGTTTTGTTATTAGTTCCTTCTTCTTGGTTAGGTTAGTTCTATTTCGGTTTTATAACTAGATTTAGGTGGATTCCTGTATTTATCTTACTTTTCTATATTTATATTATATATTATCTTTCTGTGCTCGGTCAGCCTATGATGATGTAACACCCTAAGGTCTGAACTAGCTACTGGACTGTACTCAGCAGGGAAATTTCAAAAAAATTCAAGTTTCCAGGAACGACGGTTAAGATTATGGATCATAGTTTGGAACGACGATCCATTTTCTCGACCATAGTTCCAATTTCTAGAGGACCCCTAGTTCATGGTCCAAGAACCACGAGTCAAACCACGGACCATAGTCTAGAACCACGGGTTGTCCTGTCACTCGTGGTTTCCCATAATCAGAGGACCATCAGTCCAGGGCTCAGTAACCACGAGTCACACAATGAACTGTCATTCTGAACCACGGTCCGTCCTATCACTTATGGAACCAGAACCTCAGAGGACCCTTAGTCCAAGTCCCAGGAACCACGAACCATATGACGAACCGTCATTCCAAACTATGATCCGTTCTGTGGAGTCGTGGTTCCCTCAGATCAGAGAACCCCCAAGACCCCTGGAAAGGAACACGACTCAGTTGACGGTACATCGTCCAGATCTACAGTCCGTCAACCAAGCCGTGATCCCTGAGTCACGATTTTTAGCAGATAGCTTTTAAATTTCTTGGGGTATTCCGGACTTTTCCTACTTCTTTTAAGGCTTCTGCTATGTCGTTTTGGTTATTCTAAGAATAATTAATTAGCCAAAAACTACCTAAATCATCTATTCTCCTAAAAATATCAAATACTTAGAAAGAAAAGGAGAAAAGAGGCGACAGTTTCTCTCAAGAACAAGTAGAAGGTTCTTTCAAGCTCAGCCCTAAAACCCAAGGGATTTCTCCATAGTTTCTTCTCCAGGTATGTGGGAATTCATTAAGGGCTTAGTACGCCCTTATACCAAAAACCCTCAGACTCATTTAATGATTTTAAAGAACTTAGAAACTAGGGTTCTTGTCCTTTTATTCAAATTGATTTAGAAATCCATGTTCATGATTTCATACTATTTTAATGACATATACTGATTTTTATTAAATTTCTTAGACATTTACAAAGTTTTGGGAAATCAAGGACTTAGCCATAAATTATAGCATTTTTCTAAAAAGTGTTAGCTTTCTCCAAGACATAACCTAAGATTATCAGTATGAGTTCTAAAAACAAAATCTAGTCAGTTTTTAGTCTATTACATCATTTCAGAAAAACACAGATTTTTGACTAGTCTAGTCCTGATTTAGAAATTCAGGATTTAAGTTTTAAAATGAGCTATTAGCATTCAGTTTGGGAGTAGTATTTAGCACTGAGTTCGACCAGGGTTCAGCATACCCTTACATCCTAGATCTACGTGCCATAGTAGGTTTATAAGTCCCTTCCGTTGGGCATCATATTTAGTGATCACGCTCCAGTCATGCCTCTATACCCTGGCAAGGTATATTGGGTCCTCTCGATGGAGCATATACATCGGACTCCATGTTTAGCTCACGTGGTTTATATCAGTTAATAGACTCTCCCACAGTATTAGTTTTTGTAAGGTACTTTAGGCCTGTTGTTTATACTTATTCTCAGCTTCCAGTATGTTTTCAATTTATTCTTGTATTTTGGCTTTTTATGCATGATTACATTTTGGGCATATGTGCTATAGTTCAGTTCAGTTTACATACTTGATCAGTATTTTAGCATATTTACATATACTAATTCAGATTTGCATACCCCTCATGCTCAGTACATCCACAGTACTGACGCATACTCTATATGTTGCATCCTATTATGATGCAGGTTCAGGTTCTCAGCTAGGGCTTGTTCCAGCAGCTCATCAGTATTAGAGGTTTTCAGATATAGAGTCAGACTTCAGCTTATGTAGTTCATTTGATTTTCAGACAGACTATCATTTCAGACATTTTTAGAATCATTATTCCTATTATCCATTTATGTTTTTGTTTGTTTAGAATATTTTCAGTATGCTTGTGATATGCCAGACTCAGGGTTAGCTTGGGGTCACTTGTGATCCTAGGTCCTATGTTACGTCTAGGGGCTAGTCTCGGGGAGTGACAAACTTGGTATCAGAGCATCAGGTTCAAGAGTCCTAGGGTGTCTAAAAGTTGCACTAAGTAGAGTCTCTTTCATGGGTGTGAAGCGCGCCACACTTATGAGGGAGAGGCTACGAGGTGTTTAAGAAAAACTTCACTTCTTTCATTATCTTTATCGTGTGATAAAGTTTAGTTCAGTTTCTCCTCTCTAATCCATTCGTTATGCATTTCAGATCATGCCTCCTCGCAGAGCTAACACCTGCAATACTAACGCTAATCCTCCAGCCCTAAACCATGAGGTTACGAATGCAGAGTTCCGTAATGCGATCCAGTTGTTGGCTCAGACTGTAGATAATCAGGAAAATCAGCAGGCCCAGTTCCTACCAACCAAAATGGTGGATCAGCTATAGCCCAGGTCTGAGATTTTGTTCGCATGAATCTGCCAGAGTTTCTAGGGTCAAAGGTTGGTGAGGACCCACAGAATTTCATTGATGAGATCAAGAAGATTCTTGAGGTGATATAAGTGACTGGTTCTAATAGTGTTAAGTTAGCATCCCCTCACCTCAAAGATGTAGCTCATATCTAGTTCACGCAGTGGAAAGACAACAGAGGTGTGAATAAAGCTTCTGTGACATGGGACTGCTTTACTAGAGCTTTTCTGGATAGGTTCTTTCCTAGAGAGTTGAGGGAGGCTAAGGCCCAGGAGTTTATGAATTTGAGGCAGGGTTCGATGGCATTCCAAGAATATGGGTTGAAGTTCACCCAGCTTTCCAGGTATGCCCCACATATGGTGGTCGATCTGAGGGCATAAATAGGCAAGTTCTTGTTTGGAGTATCCAATTTGGTGAAGATAGAGTGCAGGAATGCTATGTTAGTAGGGGATATGGATATCTCTAGACTGATGGCCCATGCGCAGCAGGTTGAGGAGGATAAGCTTAAGGAGATGGCTAGGGATAATAAAAATGCTAGGACAGGCAACTATGAATATTCTCAGCCGAGGTCGGGCAGTGGGAATCGCTCACAGTTCTAACAGAGGTCGGTAGGCCCAGCGCCTTTCTCAGCTAGTGCTTCATCTCCCAGGCCCCGACAGGATCAGAAAAAAGGAGCACCAGGCTCTAAATCTCAAGGCAGTGTTGCAGGTAACCGCACTTTTCCAACCTGCTCCAAGTGTGGTAAGAATCATCAAGGTGAGTGTTTGGCTGGCAGAGAAGGGTGTTTTGGGTGTGGTCAGCTGGACCATAGTTTGAAGGAGTGACCTTCTGCCAGGCAAGGACAGGGAGGTAACAGAGCACAGTCTACCACTTCAGCAGCTCCAATAGGTCACACATCTCAGCAGAGTACTACTTCTGGCACACGTGGCAGTCAGCGTCAGAACCGTCTCTATGCCATGACTTCATGTCAGGATCAAGAGAGTTCACCAGATGTAGTCACTGGTATGTTATCAGTCTTTTCTCTTGATGTTTATGCCTTGTTAGACCCAGGGTCTTCCCTATCTTTTATAACCCCATATGTTGCATGTAAATTCAGAGTCAGTGCTGAAAAACACTAAGAACCCATCCCAGTCTCAACTCCAGTTGGTGAGTCAGTCCTAGCTAAGAGGGTGTATAGAGATTGCCCAGTTTTAGTCCTTGATAAAGTCACCCTAGCAAATTTAGTAGAGTTAGATATGACCGACTTTGATGTCATTCTTGGCATGGATTGGCTATGTGCCTGTTATGCCTCAGTCGACTGCATAACCAGAGTTGTAAAATTCCAGTTTCCAAATGAGCCTGTCTTAGAATGGCAGGGTAGTCCTCCAACATTAAAAGGTCATTTCATATCTTACCTCAAATCTAGGAAGATGATCACAAAGGGTTACATCTACCATATAGTACGGGTTAAGGATTTCGAGTCCAAAACCCCACATTTCCAGTAGTTAATGAGTTTCTAGAGGTGTTTCTTGAAGATCTGCCTGGAGTCCCTCCTGAGTAGGAGATTGACTTTGGTATACACCTTCTTCCAGATACGCAGCCCATATATATTCCTCCTTACAAGATGGCTCCAGGTGAGCTTAAGGAGTTGAAAGAGCAGCTCAAAAACCTTCTAGATATGGGCTTCATCAGACCCAGCATCTCTTCATAGGGTGCTCTAGCTCTCTTCATGCATAATAAAGACGGTTCCCTCAGGATGTGCATAGACTACCGTCAGCTGAACAAAGTCACAATCAAGAATAAGTATCCTATCCCCAGGATTGATGACTTGCTCGATCAGCTTCAGGGTGCCAGCTACTTCTCCAAGATTGACCTCAGATCCGGTTATCATCAGCTCATAGTTAGAGAGTGTGACATTCCAAAGATAGCCTTCAGAACTCGATATGGTCATTATAAATTTGTGGTTATGTCTTTTGGACTAACGAATGCTCCTGCAGCTTTTATAGACTTGATGAATATGGTGTTCAAGCAATATTTTGACATGTTCATTATTGTCTTCATAGATGATATTCTAGTCTACTCGCGGAGTGAGAAAGAGCATGCTAATCATTTGAGAGTGGTGCTGAACACTCTCAAGGACCGACGGTTATTCACCAAATTCAGTAAGTGTCAGTTTTAGTGGCAGTCAATTGCCTTTTTGGGTCATGTAGTGTCTAAAGAGGGTATTCGAGTGGATTCTCATAAGATAGAGGCAGTAAAGAATTGGCCTAGACCTACCTCTCCGATAGACATTAGGAGCTTTTTTGGTTTTGCTGGTTTCTACAGGAGATTTTTTGAGGGGTTTTCGTCCATTACTTCTCTATTGACTAGGCTGACTCAGAAGAAAGTCAAGTTCCAGTGGTCATATGAGTGTGAGAAAAACTTCTAAGAGTTGAAAGCTAGGTTTACCACAACCGCAGTTTTGACTCTACCAGAGGGTTTAGATGGTTTCATAGTATACTATGATGCGTCCAGAGTTGGCCTCGGTTATGTTTTGATGCAGCATGGTAAAGTCATTGCTTATGCCTCCAGACAGCTTAAGACTCATAAGAAGAACTACCCGACTCATGATCTCGAGTTAGCAGCAGTTGTCTTTGCCTTGAAGATTTGGAGACACTACTTGTATGGTGTCATGTAGATATGTCTACTGACCATAAGAGCCTTCAGTATATGTTCACGCAGAAGGAGTTGAATCTTTAAAAGAGGAGGTGGATAGAGCTTCTCAAGGACTATGACATGAGTGTGCTTTACCATCCGGGTAAGGCCAGTAGTAGCTGATGCACTTAGTAGATTGTCCATGGGTAGTGTGTCACAGGTTGAGGAAGGAAAGAAGGAACTAGCCAAAGATGTTCACAGGTTTGCTCGGTTAGGGGTTTGCCTCATAGATTTGTCAGAAGGTGGTGTCATTTTTCAAAATGGGTTAGTGTCTTTATTGGTAGCCAAAGTGAAAGAAAAGCAAGACAGCGATCCGATCTTACTTCAGCTAAAAAGTGTTGTCCAGCAACAGAGAGTAGAGGTTTTCTCCCAAGGGGAGATGGTGTACTTCATTACCAGGGTCGGTTATGTGTTCCTAATGTAGGTGATTTGAGGCAGCAGATTTTAATAGAGGCTCATAGCTCGAGGTATTCTATCCATCCTGGTGCCACCAAGATGTACCATGACCTATGGGAAGTCTATTGGTGGAACGATATGAAGAGGGACATTATTGATTTTATGGCTAAGTGTCCCAACTATCAGCAAGTGAAGGTAGAACATCAACGACCAGGTGGTATGACTCAGGAGATGGACATTCCTAATTGGAAGTGGGAGGTGATCAATATGGACTTTATTACAGGTTTACCTCATACTCATAGGCAGCATGATTTTATTTGGGTGATTGTAGACAGGGTTACTAAGTCAACCAACTTCTTGGTTGTCAAGACTACCGATTTCACAGAGGACTACGCCAGACTATACATCCATGAGATAGTCAGGTTGTATGGAGTTCCCTTATCCATCATCTCAGATAGAGGTACTCTGTTCATATCTCAATTTTGGAGATCGTTCCAGAAGGGCCTTGGTACTCAGGTTAATCTTATCAAAGCTTTTCACCCGCAGACAGATGGACAAGCAGAGCGTACCATTTAGACTTTAAAGGATATGTTGAGAGCTTGTGTAATTGACTTCAAAAGTAATTGGGATGATCACTTACCTCTTATAGAGTTCACCTACAATAACAGTTTTCACTCTAGCATTCAGATGGCTCTGTATGAGGCACTCTATGGGCGAAGGTGTAGATCACCTATAGGCTGGTTTGAGGTAGGTGAAGCAGCTTTGATAGGGCCAGATTCAGTCCATGAGACTATGGAGAAGGTTCATCTTATTAAATAGAGGTTGAAGGTAGATCAAAGTCGTTAGAAATCTTATACATATGTAAGAAGAAGGGAGCTAGAGTTTGAGGTCGATGATTGGTTTTTTTTTGAAGTATCACCTATGAAGGGTGTGATGAGATTCGCTAACAAGTGGAAGCTTAGTCCTAGATATGTAGGCCCTTACAGGATTCTGAGAAGAGTTGTCTAGGTGGCTTATGAGTTGGAGTTGCCTACAGACTTAGCATTGGTGCACCTAGTCTTTCATGTATCTTTGTTGAAGAAATGCAATGGTGATCCAGGTTTAGTTGTGCCTTTAGAAAGCATGGGTGTGAGGAACAGTCTCACCTATGTGGAGGTTCCAGTTGAGATTCTTTACCATCAGGTTCGTAGGTTGAGAAATAAGAAAGTCGCTTCAGTAAAAGTTTTGTGGAGGAATCAGTCCATAGAGGGAGCTACTTGGGAAGCAGAAGCAGCCATGATGGCCGAGTACCCTCACCTCTTTCCCTCTGATTCAGTTTCAGCTTAAGGTAAATAGTTCCTCTCCAGTTCCTCAGTTTACCCCTATGTATTTCAATCCCTGTATCATGTTCACTCAGCTATTCTTGCATTTCAGCATATTTGCACATCTATGGAACTCAGTTCAGTTAGATATCAGTTTCTAGTACTCAGTTGGTAGGGATTGCAGCTGTTTCCCTCCAAGCTTAGCTTGTTTAGTCTTCATTCGAGGACGAATGATCCCAAGGGGGAGATATTGTAACACCCCAGGGTCTGAACCAGCTACTGGACTGTGTACTCAGCAGGAAAATTTCAGAAAAATTCAAGTTTCGAGGAACCACAGTTAAGATTATGGACCATAGTTTGGAACGACGGTCTGTCGTCTCGACCATAGTTCTAATTTCCAGAGGACCCCAGTTCATGGTCCAGGAACCACAAGTCAGACCACGGACCATAGTTTAGAACCACGGTCCATCCTGTCACTCATGGTTTCCCTTAATCAGAGGACCATCAGTCCACGGCTCAGTAACCATGAGTCATACGATGAACCATTGTTCCGAACCACGGTCCATCCTGTCACTCATGGAACCAGAACCTCAGAGGACCCTCAGTCTAAGTCCCATGATCCATGAGTCATATGATGAACGGTCATTACGAACTACAGTCTGTCTTCTGGAGTCATGGTTCCCTCATATGAGAGAACCCCCAAGACCCCTGGACAGGACCATGACTCATTTTACGGTCCGTCATCCAGGACTATGATCCGTCAACCAAGCCGTGATCCCTGAGTCGTGATTTTCAGCAGAGTTCTTTTAAATTTCCGAGGGGTATTCTAGACTTTTCTTACTTTTTTTAAGGCCTCTGCTACATCATTTTGGTTATTCTAAGCCTAATTATTTATCTAAAAACTACCTAAATCACCTATTCTCCTAAAAACATCAAATACTTAGAAAGAAAAGGAGAAAAGAGGCGATATTTTCTCTCAAGAACAAGCAGAAGGTTTGTAATGACCCTTCCGGTTATTTCCACGTATACATTTTCCTTGAACCGTTAGAGCTTGTTTGTAGTGGCCCCAAGTCATTTAAAGGCTTGTCGGGACCGGTATTTCGGCGCCGGGTCCATTTGTTTGATCGTAAGTTCTTTAATAAATTTTCTGAACTTTGGGTCAAATGTCTCTGGGCTTTTCTCTCAATATATAAAGAGTTAGAAGTCCCCCGAAATACCAAATCGAAGGTCTACGAGTCTAGTTTGCAACGCAAAAAACTTCACGTCCAAATGATCTCGGAGTAAGAAGTTATGACAGTTTTATCGCGGACTGTCTGGCAGAAAATGGGTTGCAAAACGGGTCGCGAACCGGGTCGGGTTAAACTCGATTTAAGCCTCAACATCACGTTTTAAAACACCATTTCAGTTCTGAAACAGTGAGAAAACATAAGGGAGGGTTCCAAGAGAGTTCTTTAGTATCTAAATCGTGCGATGGTGAGTTGCAAACTTAAATTTAAGAATTTTATTAACATCGCGTGTATTTGAAAATATTTTATTTAAAAGTTGAATTTGGTAAAAATTATATTAGTATTGCCTTTTCAAAATATTTTAAAGGTTTATGAAAAATATTTTGTTATGATATAATTGTATATGTATTTATTTTATAAGGTTTTTATACATTGTAATATTTTAACGGAGATAGTAAATTTAGTTATGTTGAAAATTATTATTATAACATAGTAGGTTTTATTTGAAATAATTTTCTATGAATTATGGTATATTTAAAATGTTATATTTATTTTACCACGAACTTATGCAATACCCGAGTAGATATATATTGGGAAGAGAATATATTGGTTGCCACCTCCATTCCACGTGGAGGTGGAGGAAGTGGCCAGCAAGCTAAAGGTGAGAGGTGGCATCACAATGCACTAAGTTGGCAGCACATTTACATATGTATACTTTGCTGACTTTAGCAAAGTGGATAAGCTCCTGTACGCATAGGCATACCACTACTAAATGTTTTCTTTGTGCATATGCACATATATACTTACAGATTGTTGAAAAGTTTTGATGGGAAGTAAATGTTTTCACGTTTTATTTAATCTCCGAAAGAAAATCAATTATCGACGTCAAGTTATTCAAGCCCGAGTTCAAGTTTGATTTCGTTTCGGAGCTTCTTTTCGAAGAGGTTCGAGCTTGTCATCGGACGACAGGTAGGTTACGGTTTATTTTCCCTAGACTCCGCATATATAGAATAAAATTGTATTAATGGGCATCCTTGGGTTGGTTTATTAGGTTGGTACCACAGACCTCGACTGCCTTATTCATGTCCGCCTACTTTTGTTCCTCCGTTGCTTGTAGTATTTACCGATATATTTTATTTACCCTTGTGGTCCTGTGGGGCCTTGTTGACTCTGGAACATAGAAGGTGGGATTTTGGTAATGTCCGCGAGTCCCGGGCATAGAATTATCCTTCTAGGCTGATTATGCTTGCTGAGTAGCTGTGGGCCTGTGCAGGGTCGATAGGTTGATTGTGAGCTGTTGGGCAGCTATTGTGTGTGATCATACCATTTCCATGCATATAAAGAGATTTTATCCATGTTTTACTATGGTTTTGGCTTCGGGCCTACTGACACTATTTTCAAAACCTTGCATGGCCGGGGGGGCCCATTTTGATGGAAATAATTTGGAAATGGTTTGGTTTAACTTGTGAATTTCCTGGGTAAAAGAAAGTAAAATTATGTTTTAAATCATCAATTTTACGATTAACGCTAGACTCGGCAGGGTCGGGGTGCTAGTTGAGTTTTCTTGCTACTTGAGATGATTTTTAGCCTCGGTCGGACCGAGCACCTGAGATGACTTTTTACTGTTTAGACCCGGTTATTCCCGGGCACCCTTGGAGGGGTTTTTGAGACATTTTCCTACTACTTTAGTCCTGGACAGGGTCTGGGCATGCATATTCGAGACTGGGTCTCTATCTTGATACCGGACTTGTTTCCGGGCGACATGTTTGATACTGAGTTTTAGTATGGGGTCTGGGACCTCCATGGACCTTGCCATCCAGGCCAGGGGCTTCGGGCTGCGTGTGCTGGAGGAGGGGTATACGGAGGAGTAGAGGTATACGGGCAGTGTCCTTCCATGGAACCTACCTGCTGGGCCGGATCGGCACCAGAGGAGGTACATACAGAGATACCATTTTACTTGAGATCTTCATGCATCATATCATTCATTGTTTAAGGCTCCACCCTTGTTTGTTGTTTGTTGATTGTACGCTCCGGTAGTATGGGATGCCGGAGGGTTTGTTTTCACTTGTTTGTGTTCCTCGGTTGTATGGGCGGCCGGGGGACTGTAGGTAGAATTTTGCTATTTACTTACAGAATTGTTCCCCGTTACGGTTAAGTATGAAATTGGTTACTGCTAGACTGTTAGTTTCTGGATTTGAGATTGATATGATTAGTTGAGTTTGATTCATGTCTCTGAGCATGCCTATCGTTACTCTTTCTCCCTTCTTCTTACACTTGAGTTTACCGGTATACCATCCATTTCGTAAACTTATTTTGTATACATTGTTATTGCAAGGACCCCAGGTGCGTTATTTCTTACTTTCACCTGTGCCTATGGTGTGTATATTCTGCTTACTGGCCTAACATGTGGTTCTGTTGATTTACCTCTGGGCTAGTTCCTGTGTACCTTTCGTTGATTTCTGTGACTTCTTGCTTCTATTCTGTCTATTACTACGCTTTTATCTTATATGTGCCCAGTCGGCCTATGATACCTACTGGGTACCTTATGCTTCGCATTTGGTGCTCACCCCTACCCCCCTGCATCTTTGGGTGCAGATCCTAGCATGGGCCATCGCTATTAGATCGCTGCGATTCATGCTTGGAGATCTGTTGGAGACTACTTCAGACTGAGGGTGAGCTCTTGGCGATCGGAGCTTAGCTTTAGTTTATCTTTTGCTTCATGTACTCTATTACCACTCAGAGACATCTGCATATATTGTTTTGGATTATTTGCACTCCATGTATGTAGTTTGGGCTCTATACTATGATACCAGGTCTTGGGGTTTGGTTTAGTTTCCGCACATGTATATATTTATAGTCCTTTTATCTGTTCTCTTCGTCTTGTTCTCTTATTTGTTAGATAGTAGCCCATTACTAACTGTCCTGGGCTACGGGAATTGGTTCACCTACCGGGGGTTGTAGGTGTCATCATGTCCGAGAAATCGGGTCATGACAAGGTTCTTTCCAACTCAGCCCCAAAACCCAAGGGATTTCTCCATAGATTCTTCTCCATGTATATGGGAATTCAGTAAGGGCTTAGTCCACCCTTATGCCCAAAATCCTCAGACTCTTTCAATGATTTTCATGAACTTAGAAACTAGGGTTCTTGTCCTTTTATGCAGATTGATTTAGAAATCAATGTTCATGATTCACATATGATTTTCATACTGTTTTAATGACATATACTTATTTTTATTGAATTTCTTAGACATTTACAAAATTTTGGAAAATCAAGGACTTAGCCCTAAATTATAGCATTTTTCTAAAAAGTGTTAGCTTTCTGCAAGACTTAACCTAAGATTATCAGTATGAGATCTAAAAATAGAATTTAGCCAGATTTTAGTCTACTACAGCATTTCAGAAAAATAGAGATTTTTGACAAGTCTAGTCCTAATTTAGAAATTCAGGATTTCAGTTTTAAAACGAGCTATTTGCATTCAGTTTGGGAGTAGTATTTAGCATCGAGTTGGACCATGGTTCAGCATACCCTCACGTCCCAGAACTACGTGCCATCATAGGTTTATAAGTCCCCTTTGTTGGGCATTAGATTTAGTGATCACGCCATACACTTAAGGGGGCATTTCCACACTAAGATATAGAATGTTAAAAGCACGCATAGACGCACTATAGTCATGCCTCTGACAAGGTATATTGGGTCCTCTCGATGGGACATATACATCGGACTCCACATTTAGCTCACGTGGATTATGTCGGTTAATAGACTCTCCCACAGTATTAGTTTCAGTAAGGTACTTCAGGCCTGCAGTTTATACTTATTCTCAGCTTCCAGTATATTTTCAGCTTACTCTTGCATTTCGGCTTTTTATGCATGATTACATTTTAGGACTATGTGCTATAGTTCAGTTCAGTTTACATACTTGATCAGTACTTTAGCATGTTTATATATACTCAGTCAGTTTGCATACCCTTCAAGCTCAGTATATCCGAAGTACTGATGCATACTCTATACGTTGCATCCTATTATGATGCAGGTTTAAGTTCTCAACTTCAGCCTCATGATTAGCTTGCCCCAGTTCCATATCAGTGACAGTCAGTGGTGAGTCCTCATCATCTGAGGACATATCTTTTATATGCTTTTTGAGTTAGTCAGTTTGTCTTTACATTTAGTATTTGGAGTTAGTTGGGGGCTTGTCTCAGTAGATCATCAGTATTAGAGGCTTTCAGACATAGAGTCAGACTTCAGCCTATGTAGTTCAGTTGATTTTCAGACAGACTATCATTTCAGACATTTTTAGAATCATTATTCCTTTCATTAATGATTTATCCAGTTATGCTTTCGTTTGTTTAGAATTCTTTCAGTATGCTTGTGATATGCCAGACTCGGGATTAGCTTAGGGTCACTTGTGATCCTAGGTCCCGTGTTACATCTAGGGGATAGCCTCGGGGCATGACAGATGCTTACTGGGTACCCGTTTTTTTTTTACTCATACTACACTTTCCATATTTTTCTGATGCAGCACCTAGTACAAGCCACCCCAGTTGATCCTCCTATCATTCGAGGCCAGCTGATGTTCGGATCGTGGTGAGCTCATATTACAACCCAACTACCGGGCCGTGCGAGGACCTACTCTAAACACTTAGATAGGAGAACCCTTACCCTCGGTCTAACAGACAATGCAAAAATTATATAAACCATGAGAAAACAGTCTTTTTAATATTAAGAAAAATGTTTATAACCTAAAACAGTAAACATCCCTTTACAAACTTTAAAACAACCCTCCTTAGGAATCTGGTCTAAACAGGTACAAGAGATCTAAAGGAAAAGTACAGAAAATGTAAAAGAGACACAACTTCTGTCATGGGGTCGAAGGACAAAAGCTGCTAGAGATCACCATCGTTCGATACCTATGAAACATCACTGACCTTGTAACCAGACTATACCCAAAAGGTATAGCAAGAGTAGTATCAATACTAAACACACGTACTAGTAGGCATTATCGGTCGACCCGAATCCACTTCGTACCATCATATAAGAATTCAAGAGAAAGTATACAATCATCTTTAATACTCCAGTCCTTCATCACCCACCTTACCAAAACCCAACATCAACCCTACCACGAGCTTATACATCATGACATTTACACCTATGGACTTACTTTTTCCGTCCCCAGCCTTCTCATCCCATTCTGCTGCCAACTCCACCAGTCGGAGACTCTACACCCTAACACCTAAGACTTCTCAAGTCACACTTAATACGTAGACACGCTACTATGTCCAGACCCAGACAACCATTCTGTGACTCAAGGCAACCTCTACGACTCAACAACCAAAAGTAAACCCAGTTAATTGCCAACTAGACCACATACATACGTAAATACTACTTACAATGCCCAAACATCCCTAGAGACCTCTGGGATAATACCCAATAGACAACGACAGCCAGCAATACAACTAGACTCTAGTCCCTCCCCTAGATTACCAATCACATGTAACAAGTTTAACATCCATTGCACAATACACCTTGACAATAACATATACTTCTTTTGAATAACCCGGACCAACTACGGATCCCTAAGACAACACCTAAGTGTTTAACATGCAATCTCGGTCAACACTATGACCAACCCCACAGTTATGTACAACCATTCGGCCTCTCTAGGACCATCATGCAATAACCACATATCAATAATGCAATTCGGTCCACTCACAGAACCATCATCAGAATACAATCAATTCAAATACAATCAAATTCGTACCAGGCGTGGTACCCAAGCTAATTATAAATAAACTCGTATCAGGCATGGTACCCTAGTGAACCAATAAATATCTCTTACCAGGCGTGATATCCGAGCCAACTAATATGTAATCTGTAACAGGCATGGTACCCAAGCCAACCTAATGTCACACACAATCCAACAAGTCAATAAAATAATGAATAACATCACACTTGTAAACCAACAAGCAACCAAACCCAGTTCATTTCACATAATTGACATAGGATAGCTAGACATTCATAATCCCATTTCCTAAGCATGCAATCTCATACAATACTAAGCGCTAGTACATGAACAGATATTGCATATTGGAAAAAACAGTAACCATCATTGACCCAACAACTGGATCCACAACCGCAACATTGACTTCCTATACGGAGACTAAATCCCAGCTCACCCCCAAGATACGCATCTAGCAGACACATCAAATCTAAATCCTTATCTTAAGACAGATACGACATGAGGAAAGCATCCCCTAACATTATCACCTCAACCCTTCTTGTTTACTCTACTTCTTTTACATTAAATCATTCCTGAAACTACCTTTTACTAGTCATTTAATTATCCATGGAATTTTTCGATTCCCCAGACCTTCCTAACTATCTAGTTCCTGGATTCTAGTATTCCACCCAACATAATGAACACAACCAACTCAGAAATGACAACACATCATCCCAACCCTACCATTTCCTATTCAATAACTAGTCAAACGCAAAAATCCTCCAGACTCCGTGCCAAAAGGCCTAAACATGAATTCTCCTTTCTGTCTATGCAATAATATGGAATGGAAACAGGGCTACGTCTACTCAATGAAAGGAAACCTAGCCTACATGGATACCAAGCAGCTGTGTACGCATATTTTGGCTCTATGAAGGCATTTCCTAATGGATGACAACCCCAAAATTTGTGGTTTCGCGTCTTTTTAACTGGAGAAGCCTAGGAGGGCTTTTGGAGTAACCCTCGTGTGATTTCCAACTGAGGAGGAGAATACTTTTATAAAAATTGTGTAATCTACCTTTTCTTTTCTGCCATACCGCTATAGCAGCTGGCTGACCGCTATCGCAGTGGTGCTATAGCGGAAAACCTTTTGCTATAGCAGAGTGATATCAGCCTGGATAAACTTCAAAATCTAAAAAATTTCATCACGTCACCCCACTTAAATTAAAACGGATTTAGTCGGTCCTGAAACCCGTGATATCATGATTTCTAAAATAACAATGGGTCAGGTCGTTATAGATCCTGGTGTTTTGGATACTTTTACTACTTCTCTTCTATATTTCTGTCTATATTTTGTATTTTGTATAGATAGAGTATGTTGTATAGCTACTTCGTACTTTAGACGCTCTAGTACCGGTGACACCAGGTTCGGGTTGGTTCTTATGTATATTTTTGTCTTCTTGGTCACTTTAGGTCCATCTATGTATATTTAGTAATGTTGGTATATATCTATGCTATTGGCCCTATTTCCTTTATATATCTCTTCCACTTTCCTTATTTAAACTGCTTATTTATTTTCTGCGTGGTTGGGTTGGCTTGCCTACCGAGGGGTTATGTAGGCACCATCATGGCCTGATTTTGGATCGTGACAAAACTCAATCCAATTTGTCCATAATAACAAGATTTTGATTGTGAGATATGGAGGCTAAGTTGAGAAGATGAAATCTTACCTGTTTTTTTACTGGTCCAGCCTCAACTCACATCGACCATAGCATAGCCCTCAACTCCTTGACTGTAGCTCCTTGAATGTTAAAATGAAGTGACAATTCTTCTTCATTGAAAAAGTTTAAGGTCACGAGGAACTCACCAGATTCCCATTTTGTGTAAAAGCTGAGCTTTATCTTCCCCCATCTATGTGGGCATCGCAGCTGCTCAAAAGAGATTTGGAGGCTCACTTCTTTAGAACTTTCCTAATTAGACTTTTCATTTTCTTTATTTCCTTTTGTGTTTGTTCATCTTCAGGATGGTTTTATTTTTGTGCCAACTGTTAGCCCATCTCTTTTCCTTTATTTCCTTTTGGGTCGTTGGCCAATGTACATCTCTTTCTTATTTATAAGATCTAGTGGCTTGGCCACCTTTAATTTAAAAAAAAAGATTTCAAATCACTATGATTTGAAATTGAAATTCTTTTTTGGACATGCAATTTAAATTTCTTAAGTTATATTTTTTCTCATAAACATAAAAAGACCCAAAATTGATTCTGATCTTGAGAATACAAGAATCAACCAATTAACTGGCTGAGTTCAAAGTTATTTTTGGAGTTCAAGCAACTGAATTTCACTTCAAATGGATTTTAGATATCATATTGTGAATCAGATAACCTCATTCGCCATAAGAAATTTAAAATTGGAAATTACGTTCTATTGTACAATAGTCGATTAAGACTATTTTTAGGAAAATATAAGTCACGTTGGACTGGGTTGTACATCATAAAAGAAGTGATCCCTTATGGTTCCATTGAAATACAACATATAAATGGCGGAAAAAAATTCAAAGTGAACGGCTATCATTTGAAGCCTTATGTCACCAAATTTTTGACAAACAGGCTTCAACAATTCTCTTTACTTAAACAGAACACTAATAAAGTCGAGTTGGCGAGGTTAATCTTAGAACTACTTGCCTCTTTTCCCTCTAATCTCTTTAGAAATTATTATTAATATAAATTATTTCCTTTTTAAGTAATTATATATACATATATATATATATATATATATATATATATATATGTATGTATGTATATATTAAAAAGGGGGAAAGTTACAAAAAAAATATTCGTATATTTTAATTTTATATATTTGTGTGTAGGGGTATTCATAATTCGATTTGGATAGATTTTTTATTAGAAAAAACAAAAAACTAATTTAGTCGATTTTTAAATTTCTAAAATCAAATCAAATAAGAAAATCATTTGTTTGATTCTTGTCGGTTTGATTTGATTTTTTACCAAACTGTGAATACCTCTATTTATGTGTATGGGTGTAATCGATAGACTATATATATGTATAAAAAGGCAAGCTTTCAAAAAAAAATAAGAATCAAACATCTAAAGTTTCTATATATATATATATATATTATTATATATATTATATATATATATATTATATATATATATATATATATATATATTGTGTGTATTTCTATTATATAGAAGAGTGAAGTTAGGGACGACCGGGGGTAGAATGGTAATTTCACACCTAACATAGTGACATTTTAGATATTTTCTCACTTTTATTAATAGTATAAAAATATCTAGACAAGTATACAATTTCACATAAATATCCAACTTAGAGCATCGTACATTGTGCAATGAAAAACTTTTTACAAAAAAAAATAAATTATCATGTATAGTGAATAATCTAGGAAAATTAGCTATACTTTTAAATTGAGTCAGTCCTCGTAAATGTTGGGCACATATCCTTTCATAGTATAACATTTGACACATATCTTTATATAGATATGCTATATTAAGAAGATATTTATCATCTATAAAAATAATATTTTTTTTATAGGACACTTATAATATATTTATAATACAGTTTTAATATATATTGCAGAAAATAATTTATAAAAACACATATAATACAAGTTTTATTCATGAATAATACATTTATCACACACTTTAGTAGACTTATAATTCATTGTTCCAATTTCTTACCAAACAAGCATAATACATTTTAAAACACTTATAATACATCTATATTGCATGCATAATTTACTTTTAATACATTGTGCAGATTTATCATAGTATTGCTATGTATTGCTATAGATGGTAATAAATAAAAAGTATCGCTAAAAGTAGTAAATATTTTATAAAAGATACTCATTCATGTAATTTTTTTATAATAATATTATAATATTGGGCTCATAAATGGGCCTTCCATGTCACGACCCAATTTCTTGGTCATGATGGCACCTACAACTCCCCAGTAGGCGAACCAATTCCCGTAGCCCAGAACAGTTAGTAATGGGCTACTATCCAATAAATAAGCGGGAGATTATTTTAATAAGCAAAAGTAAGGGAACAAGATGAAGAGAATAGATAACAGGAATGTATATATACATATGCGGAAACTAAACCAAATTCCAAGACCTGGTATCATAGTATAGAGCCAGAACTACATATAAGGAATACAAACGATCCAAAACAACGTATACAGATGTCTCTGAATGGTAATAGAGTACATAAAGCAAAAGATAAACTAAGGCTAAGCTCCGATCGCCAAGAGCTCACCCTCAGTCTGAAGTAGTCCCCAACAGATCTCCAAGCACGAATCACAGCGATCTAACGGTGATGGCCCACGCCAGGATCTGCACCAAAAGATGCAGGGGGTAGGGTGAGCACCAAATGCGAAGCATAAGGTACCCAGTAGGTATCATAGGCCGACTGGGCACATATAAGATAAAAGCGTAGTAAGTGACAGAATAGAAGCAAGTAGTCACAGAAATCAACGAAAGGTACACAGGAACTAGCCCAGAGGGAAATCAACATAACCACATGTGAGGCCAGCAAGCCGAATATATACACCATAGGCACAGGTGAAAGTAAGAAATAACGCACCTGGGGTCCTTGCAATAACAGTGTATACATAATAAGTTTACGAAATGGATGGTATACCGGTAACCTCAAGTGTAAGAAGAGGGAAAGAGTAATGATAGGCATGCTCAGAGACATGAATCAAACTCAACTAATCATATCAATCTCAATCCAGAACTAACAGTTTAGCAGTAACCAATTTCATTCTTAACCGTAACAGGGAATAATTCTGTAAGTAAATAGCAAGAGTCTACCTACAGTCCCCCGGTCGCCCATACAACCGGGGAACACAAACAAGTGAAAACAAACCCTCCGGCATCCCATACTACCGAAGCGTACAATCAACAAACAACAAACAAGGGCGGAGCCTCAAACAATGAATGATATGATGCATGAAGATCTCAAGTGAAATGGTATCTCTGTATGTACCTCCTCCGGTGCCGATCCGGCCCAGCAGGTAGGTTCCATGGAAGGACACTGCCCGTATACCTCTACTCCACTATATACCCTTCCTCCGACACACGCAGCCCGCAGCCCCAGGCCCGGATGGCAAGTTCCATGGAGGTCCCTGACCCCATACTAAAACTCAGTATCAAAACATGTCATTCGGAAGCAAGTCCGGGTTCAAGATAGAGACCCAGTCTCGAATATGCATGCCCAGACCCTGTCCAGGACGAAAGTAGTGAGAAAATATCTCAAAAGCCCTTCCAAGGGTGCCAGGGCATAATCGGGTCTAAACAGTAGAAAGTCATCTCTGGCCCTGCCGGGTCTAGCGTTAATCGTAAAATTGGTGATATAAATCATAATTTTACCTTCTTTTACCCAAGAATATTCACAAGTTAAATCAAACCATTTCCAATTTATTTCTATCAAAAATGGGCCCCCGAGGCCATGCAAGGTTTAGAAATAGTGTCAGTAGGCTCGAAGCCCAAACCATAGTAAAACATAGATAAAACCTCTTTATATGCATGGAAATGGTATGATCAAACACAATAGCTGCCGAGCAGCTCATAATCAACCTATCGACCCTGCACAGGCCCATACCTACTCAGCAAGCATAACCAGCCTAGAAGGATAATTCTATGCTCGGGACTCGCGGACATTCCCAATATCCCACCTTCTATGTTCCAGAGTCAACAAGGCCTTACAGGACCACAAGGGTAAATAAAATGTATCGGCAAGTACTACAAGCATCGGAGGAACAAAAGTAGGCGGACATGAATAAAATGGTCAAGGTCTGTGGTACCGACCTAATAAACCCAACCCAAGGATGCCCATTAATACAATTTTATCCTATATATGCAGAGTCTAGGGAAAATAAACTATAACCTACCTGTCATCCGATGACAAGCTGCTAGAATGACGATGTCGAAGATCGAACCGCTCCGAAAAGCTCCGAAACGAAATCAAACTCAAATGCGGGCTTGAATAACTTGACGTAGATGATCGATTTTATTTCGGTGATCAAATAAATAGTCAATAACAAATAATGTTGTTCATGATACATCTCTAAAACAATCTATCATTGAACGATCCATGCAGCGTCCAAATCAAAGAACAACAAATAGTTTCTTTTTAGAAAGAAAAACTAATAATCTTCTAATATAAGTAAGACATATGGACGATTTTTCAAATGAATGGAAACAAGAATAAGAATGGTGGATAAGTAGTATTAATGGTCACAAGATTCCATTAAATCAAGCTATATTTAGTAACTGTTAAGTTGGACAAGTGGCAACATGTTAAGTTGTTAGCAATTTGTTGTCCACCTCTTTTACCTCCACGTGGGGTGGAGGTGGCAACCTCTTAAAATTTTACCCCGTTACGTACATACTCGGGTATTATATAGGTTCGTGATAAAATAAATATAACTTTTTGAATATATCTGTCACGACCCAATTTCTCGGTCATGATGGCACCTACAGCCCCCAGTAGGCGAACCAATTCCCGTAGCCCAGGACAGTTAGTAATGGGCTACTATCTAACAAATAAGTGGAAGAATAGTTTAATAAGCAAAAGTAAGAGAGTAAGATGAGGAGAATAGATAACAGGAGTATATATATATACATATGCGGAAACTAAACCAAACCTCAAGACCTGGTATCATAGTATAGAGCCAAACTACATACATGGAGTGCAAACGATCCAAAACAATATATACAGATGTCTCTGAATGGTAATAGAGTACATAAAGCAGAAGATAAACTAAAGCTAAGCTCTGATCACCAAGAGCTCACCCTCAGTCTGAAGTAGTCCCCAACAGATCTCCAAGCACGAATCACAGCGATCTAATGGCGATGGCCCACGCTAGGATCTGCACCCAAAGATGCAGGGGGGTAGGGTGAGCACCAAATGCGAAGCATAAGGTACCCAGTAGGTATCATAGGCCGACTGGGAACATATAAGATAAAAGCGTAGTAATAGACAGAATAGAAGCAAGGTAGTATCAGAGATACAACGAAGTACACAGGAACTGACCCAGAGGAGAAATCAAGCAGAACAACATGTCGAGGCCACAAGACAAGAATACTATACAGCCATAGGCAACAGGTGAAGTAAAACAATCCCTGGGGTCCTTGCAAATACAGTGGCATATACATAGATAAGTTTCCGAATGGAGGTGCTATACCGGTAACCTTCAAGTGTGTGGGAAGAAGACGAGATGAGTTAATGAGTAGCATGCTTTAGAGACATGCATCAAGCACGCAACTATCAATATCAATCCTTCAAATCCAACAACTACAGCTCCAGCAGTAACCAATTCGATAATTAACGGTAACAGGAGAACAATCTCTACTATGTAAATGCAGGAGTTACCCTACAGGTCCCTCGGCCGCCCTAAAACTGGGGGAAACAAAGAAGGAAAAAACCCTCTGGCATCCATTACTCCGGAGCGTACAACCAAACAACAAACAAGGGTGGGAGCCTCAAACAATGAATGATATGATGCATGAAGATCTCAAGTGAAATGGTATCTCTGTATGTACCTCCTCCGGTGCCGATCCGGCCCAGCAGGTAGGTTCCATGGAAGGACACTGCCCGTATACCTCTACTCCACCGTATACCCTTCCTCCGGCACACGCAGCCCGCAGCCCTAGGCCCGGATGGCAAGGTCCATGGAGGTCCCTGACCCCATACTAAAACTCAGTATCAAAACTGTAATGACCCTTCCGGTATTTTCCACGTATAAGTTTTGAAGTCAAGCAAATCGACAAAAGATATCGTAAGATCTTTAACAAATTTTCTGAACTTTGGGTCAAATGTCTCAGGGCTTTTCTCTCAATATATAAAGAGTTATAAGTCCCACGAAATACCAAATCGAAGGTCTATGAGTCTAGTTTCCAACGCACAAAACCTCACGTCCAACCGATCTCGGAGTAAAGAGTTATGACTGTTTTACCGCGGACTGTCTGGCAGAAAACGGGTTGCGAACCGGGTCGCGAACCGGGTCGGGTTAAACTCGATTTAAGCCTCGACTTCACGTTTTAAAATGCCATTTCAGTTTCAAAACAGTGATAAAACATAAGGGAGGATCCCGAGAGAATTCTTGAGTATCAAAATCGTGCGTTGGCGAATTACGAGCCTAAACTTAAGAATTTTATTAGCCTCGTGCGTGTATTTAAAAATACGTTATTTAAAGTTGAATTTGGTAAAAATTATATTATTATTGCCTTTTCAAAATATTTTAAAGGTTTATGAAAAATATATGTGATACGATATAAGTGTATACGTATTTATTTTATAAGGTTTTTATACTCCGTAATATTTTAACGAAGATAGTAAATTTAATTATGTTGAAAATTATTATTATAATATAGTGGGTTTTGTTGGAAATGATTTTCTATTAATTATGGTATATTTAAAATATTATATTTATTATACCACGAATTTATGCAATACCCGAAAATATATGTAGTGTGATAAGTAAGCATGTGAGGTGACACTTCCACTGACACGTGGAAGTGGAGTAGGGATACACCACTTAACTAATAAGAGTGGTGGCAGCATTTGCCATTTATAGCATTAGTGAGCTAGTGTTTTTAAAGTTGGAAAATGTCCCTAGTAATAGGGATAAACTTTCAGCAACCTATTTATAAATTGACTTCACAGCTTGTTACTTTCTATACGTGATGTTGCACCTTGAAATGATTTCGTAAAAATAAAATCCTTTGATACCATATTTGATCATCAATTATCTACGTCAAGTTATTCCGTCCCAAATCTGAATTCGATTCCGATTTAGTTTTGGATTTTCTCGGAGTGGTTCGAGGTTGGACATCGTTGTTCTAGCAGCTTGTCGTCGGACGACAGGTAGGTTACGGTTTATTTTCCCTAGACTCCGCATATATAGAATAAAATTGTATTAATGGGCATCCTTGGGTTGGTTTATTAGGTTGGTACCACAGACCTCGACCGCTTTATTCATGTCCGCCAACTTTTGTTCCTCCGTTGCTTGTAGTATTTGCCGATATATTTTATTTACCCTTGTGGTCCTGTGAGGCCTTGTTGACTCTTGAACATAGAAGGTGGGATTTTGGGAATGTCCGCGAGTCCCGGGCATAGAATTATCCTTTTAGGCTGGTTATGCTTGCTGAGTAGCTGTGGGCCTGTGCAGGGTCGATAGGTTGTTTGTGAGCTGCGGGGCAGCTATTGTGTGTGATCATACCATTTCCATGCATATAAAGAGGTTTATCCATGTTTTACTGTGGTTTTGGCTTCGGGCCTACTAGCACTGTTTTCTAAACCTTGCATGGCCCGGGGGGCCCGTTTTTGATGGAAATGATTTGGAAATGGTTGATTTCACTTGTGGAGATTTTTGGG